>JAGHPS010000996.1:0-76902 GCA_020976635.1 Castanea crenata
TAAAAACAAATCTGATATTTGTTTAACAAAGGCACAACGAAGAGAGAGAAGGGGAAGCGAGAGATTGACAGCCACAAGAACTCAAATGGAGTTTCCATCACAAGCTCATTTTTTATAATTTAAAAAAATAAAATCAAATTTGGAAAACCACTCCACTAACTAATAGTCCATCTCCCCCACCACAAATTTGTTGGGCTTGTGTGTTATCAATTTAGCCAAGACTTACTCTTAAGTGATTTTACCCTCTCTCAAACATTACTCTTTCTTTCTTTCTCCCTCTCTCTCAGATCAACAGAAAATGTTTGCTTCCCATACGTTTTGATTTTTTTCATTTTTTGTGAAGCAAATGGGTATTGCATCTGTAAACGTTCTCCCTTTCTCTCAGATCGGCAGTGTTGTGGATTCGGTGGTTTGCTCTCTTTCTCCCTCTCTATTAGATCGGTGGCTTGGTTTTGTTCCGTGGAGATCGGAGGTGCTATGGTGGTGGGTTTGGTGTGGGTATTTTGCGTGGTGGGTCTATGGTGGTCTGTGGTGGTGCTGGTTTACTGGGTCTATGATTTTTATTTTATTTTTTGGCAATGGGTTTACTAGTGGTGGTGGTGTGTAGTGCAACAGTGGTGGAGTGGGGTTGCTGAGGTTTCCTTTTTTTCTTTGATTTTTTGTTGTGGGCATTGTGGCTGATTTGTGGGTAGCCAATGGTGGTTGCTTTTGATTTGTGGTTGATTTTTTGTTGTGGGATCTGTGGGTTTGATGGTGGTGGTGGTGGTGGTGGGGATTGGGATGGGTTCGCTGTGGTGGAGGTGGCTATGGTTTTTGGTCGAATTTGGGATCTAGAGGTCGGATTTGGGTGGTTTGAATAAGATTTGGTGGCGTTTGGGTGGCTGAGTGTGACTGAGTTTTGGTGGAAGGTGTTGACTGTTGATAGGAATTGAAAATATCAGATTTGCTTTTAATCCAGTCAATATGATTTTTCAATTTCATCTAACGTGAAACCATTTTTTTTTTAATTTTTAATTAAAAACATGCCACATCATTTAAAAAAATGTTAAGTCATTGTTCTGTTAGCCACGTAAGTAACACCATTAACAACAGTTAATAAAATGACCAATCGAACTTAATTTTAAAACTTAAGGGATTAATTGTGCTCGCTTCAACCTTGAGAGACCAATTACGCACACAGAATAAACTTTAAAGACCAATAATGTAATTTTGCCATTTTATTAGAAAAAGTCTATAAGTTGATATAACAATTGTTGCGATGTGTAGGAACCAACCACAACCGATATGGTCGAAGTCTAACTTATGACGTGGTTGATGTCGATCGTTAGTGGAAAAACCAAATTATACTACGTTTTATATTGATTGACTAAGTCAATCGATGCCCAAATTGGCCAAACCCAATAGAATAGTCGAGCTGAGCTAATACACCAACCATGGCTCGAGAATGCATTGCAGTACAGTTTGGTAAGCAGAGAATCGAAAAATGGACCATGTCGGCTCTGCAGGAACAACATATTGCACACCTCTAACTGTTGCGATGAACTCCACGTCAATAATAACATAAATTAATAAATTTCTTAAAGGTTATTGTTTGTTTTGTATTTAAAAGTCAATACACAGGTCATTTGTTAATAGACTTTTTTTAAAAGAAATACTTTAATAACAATTTTATAAGAAATATAAAAAGTTGTTATAAAAACCAGTTAGTTCTTTCTTTTGCATTCATTAACTTTTTCCTAAGTGTATAAAGGTTATGCAAAAAAAATTTATGTATTTTTTCTAAAATCAAAACAGTTTTAGTTAACATGTATTTATGTCAAATAATTAAAAACTACTTTGTTGTGACAATATGTATATGAGAATGCTAAAATTTAAAATTTTGATTTTGAAAGGGATGTAATTAAATTGTTGTACAATATGTATTTTATTGTTGTCTAACATGATTTTGTGGTTTACCACTTACAATCAGTCACATAAGATAATGGTAGCAAATGATGTGAAAAATGCAATGATCCTAGAATTTGTGAGATAAATATAATAGTTTTTCATCTTGTAACAATAAGATAGATTGATCAATTTAGATGGATAGGACTTCAAATGTTGTTTTACGAATAATTGTTCTTTATCATTAGAACAGGACAACAATTAGTCCCCTACTCTACAAGTTATTTTACCAGTTGAACTTGAGCTAACTTAAACCCACAAGATTGTTTGGATTCAAATTCTATTAGATGTGTATTAAAAAAAATCTATCCAAAACATCCAAAGTTGTACAAGGATGATTTTTCTTTCTTGAAAAATAATAAAACCCACTACTCATCAAAGGTAATAAATATTGTGGAAATAATACTCCTAAGCACCAAACTTTCTGTACCATGATGTCTGGTGGTATATGTTGCTGCCAACTGAGATCTTGGGTGTAACACTCCATAATTTTGTTACTGATTTATTTCATATACATGTATTTATATAGAGGAGGCATACAATTAAATGGATTTAATTGATTTTGGTCTAAGATATTTAAATAAGATAATTAATATGGTATAAGAAGCCCAAAAGAGATGGCATAAGTAAATAGATGGGCATTGATAAGCTTAAAACCCTAGCCTTTTATCCTTGAGCTTTACATGCAAGGACGGAACTTCACTTGGACTGCCCTCCCTAAATTTTTTTTTAAAAAAAATTATTATTATATATATGTGTGTGTATACTAATTTTAGCAATTTTGTTCTATAAAATTACATTTTGTGTACTCATAAACTTTTTTATAATATTTTTACAAATGGTTATGGTAGCAAATTCTTATTAGTTCGCATATAGGCACACCACTCACATCATTTTTTTACTTACCAGTAACCACTTATCACATCAATAATTTATAAAAAAAAACTTGTACCTCTAGCTTTTTCCTCATTTCAGTGATCATAAAAAAAATTTATAAATCTAAAATCTAAAACAAATTATATAAGCCAAAAAAAAAAACCTCAACAACAAAAATTACCAGTAAAACAAAAAAAAAAGGTTCAATTAACTAATTTCATCCAAAATAAATAACCCTGTCCTTTAAAAAATTCTAAACAAAAATAATTTTATTCTTACCCACAAACAAAAAAAAAAAATTCAGCTAAGTAGCAGAATCAGTGGTTGAAACCGCCACACATAGCTAATAGTAAAACCGCCCCCCTAACTCAAAGTTCTGGCTCCGTCCCTGTTTATGTGTATATATAAATAAGATTTCTTTTAGTGGCACCACACAATTTTCTTGATTATCTTCTCTATAGCTGTGCGTGTGAGAATCAGGTTAGCCCTCCCCTCCTCATTACTTGGGCTCTTTTATTTACGTGACACCTATCAAGCTTCTATATAGTTTAAGGGTTAGTGATATCTCCCACATCTAGGAGAGAGCATGTTTATGTATTATTTAGTCTTTATGCCCACAGATTATAGGTTGGTAGGTGTGGACTTAGGCAATCTAATTTTGTCACCATGCTAATGGGAAAAAGGTGCTTTATGGTTACTATATAATTATACTTATCTGACTAAGTTCACCTCCAATCTATCATCTACGCACATATCATTGTTCAAATATTTTTGCCAGCCTTTATCATTTATGTTTTGCGGCATCAAGGGAATAATAGACTATGTGGTGGCTAGACAGCCTAGACCTATAATGACATGTTAGAGTTCCCTAGAGTTGCAGTACATTCATGGGGATTAATCGATAGTGAAAATCTGTGGAATAGAACAATCGGATCAAAGGTGAAAGTGAATTGGATAGTTAAGTAAATAAATAGAAAATTTTGGAAATATTAGTGTAGTTCAGAATTATACTGTTAAGTATGAAAATAGATTTTTAAGTGGAAAATTTGTGTAAATTGATGGACCTATATGTTGTACGAAAATTTTATGTATTTTATCTAAAATCAAAACAGTTTTAGTTAACATGTATTTTATGTCAAATTATAACTAGTTTGTTGTGACAATATGTATACGAGAATACTAAAATTTTAAATTTTTATTTTGGAAGGAATATAGTTTGTTGTGCCAACATGTATTCTATTGTTGCCTAACAAGATTTTGTGATTTGTTAACCTTATATGATAATTATAGCAAATGGTGTGGAAAATGTTATGATCCTAGAATTTGTGAGTTAAATATGATAGTTTTTCATCTTGTATCAATAAGATAGATTTAAGATAGATTGATTAATTTAGATGGATAAGACTTCAAATGCTATTCTTCAAATAATTGTTCTTTATCATTAGGGCAAGATAACAATTAGTCCCCCTACTCTACGACTCTGTCCATTTGGAGAGAAAATAGGGAGGATAGAAAACAAATGAAGGAAAATAGGCATTTTTTTTGTTCGTTTGGAGAGAAAATAAAGGAAGGATAGAAAACCAGGAGGAAAATTTTCCTCCCAGGCCCACAAATATTTTCGGAAAACTGTGGGGAGAAAACTGGTCCTCTAATGGGGACCAATCTTGACCATGTATTTTACAAAAAACCCCTCCCACCAACCATTCTTCTTCTTTTCTTTATTTTTTTTCAACGTTCAGGACCTGAACATTGTTCTTCTTTTTTTTCTTTTTCTTTTTTTGACCTAAACAGTTTTTTTTTTTTTTCAACGAACGTTCTCTCTTTTTTCTTTTTAATGTAACTTAATCTAATTTTTACATTATAATAATAAAAATAATAATATAAATTTATATATATAATGTGATAAATTTTATATTAAGTAATGAGTACAAATAAATCTATTTCTTACATATTATATAACAATGATATAATAGTCAATTTATATAAATTACATTTTCCATCCTCCCACTTTTCTCTCCAACCGAACAAAAGAGTTTTCCACTCTCCCACTTTTCCACCCCTCCGACCGAACACATAAGAGGGAAAACTAAAATATTTTCTATCCTCCCACAATTTTTCATCCTTCCATTTTTCCACTTCTCTAACTAAACAGACCCTACAAGATATTTTATCAGTTGGACTTGGACCGACTCAAACCCACAAGATTGCTTGGATTCAAAATATATTAGATGTGTACTAAAAACAAAATAAAAAATCTACCATAACCATGCAAACTTGTACATGGACGATTTTTCTTTCTTGAAATATAATAAAACCAATTTATCAACAAAAATAATAATAATAAAACCAACTACTTATCAAAGGTAATAATAATTGTTGAAATAATACTCCTAAGCACCAAACTTTCTTGAACCATGATGTCTGGTGGTATATGTTTCTGTCACCAAGGTCAAACATTGTGTTAGAACTCCTTTCTTTCTCCTTTATACGTATCTTTGTTTTTAATAAGTAAATAAGAAGGTCAAACATCGGATGGCATGATATGAGTGCTCAACTACCATTTAATTATCTTAGACTTGATCCTTCAACAAAAAAAAATGTTTCTTGGACTTGGTGTAAGTTTGGATAAAGCTAAAATCTAAGCACGTTTCCGTCTGCCTTTTAAAAAGTAGGTCTCATGCACTTTTAAAAAGTAGGTCTCATGCATTATTTATGGGACTTACAAATAAAATTCGACAAAATTAACTTTAAAATTGGATCTCACGATACTATTCATACGTTTAAAAATTATTTTGCTACATTATTTTCAGTTTTCAATTTTCAATAATAAATGGTATCTAAACATACCCTTAAAAATGCCGATTCTTGTATTTTTTGAATCATATAAATTTATAGGAGAAGATATATAAGTAAAACTATAGAAATAAAATTAATTTTACGACTCCAACAAAAGGTGTTTGTATATCTGTGCTGGAACTTATTTGGGTCAAATTGTATATAAAATCGTCAACCAAACCGAATAGAGTAGGTCATGGGTTCTTGACTTTGAAACCGAATATATTATGCTTCTTTGTATGACCATTGGAACTTCTAGGTGACGATAAGATTTGCACCATTTGTAAAGAAATTAGGAATTTTTGGCTTGGTGGACAGGTGAGGACTTTGCTTGGTATCTCGGTTATGTTTGGCCCCACCTGATAATGAATGGTGGCCATTTGGACCTTGTCTACAATGGTGATGGAGATACTTCAAACTTTTTGGAGTATATATCTTGGTAAAGATATTTAGACCAATTTCAAGATTGTTATTAAGACCTCTGTACAGCTTCTTCAATATGTCAGAAGTTGTTACTTTAGTCTTGCATATGTTAGATCAATGTCTCTCAACTTTATAACTTACTCGGTGTTACTAGCTATTGCATACAATTTTGGTAATAGTGTGTGAGTTTATCGAAAAAAAAAAATCATGAGCTTATCTCACATTAGTGAAGTGTGTGTTTGGGTTTAACTTGCTTCACGTTACTAACTATTACATGCAGTTTTAATAATAGCGTGTGAGTTTAACGGAAAAAAAAAATGTCTCTCAACTCTGAAGTTCTAAAGCTTCTTTTGAAAAAAATTATAAAGGCCCTTTTTAAAAAAATAAAAATAAAATATCTAGCCTTCAGTGTATATAAATTAAATCTCATGTCATGTGACCATAAGGGTAATATCATATATACCATCGAGCCTTAATAAGACTATCATTATGAGCACAATATATTTGTTGAAGCGTCACTATTTGAATTTCTCACCTCCTAGAAGCATCATATGAATTGGTATAAGGATTCCTACCGCCCAAGGCATACCCAGAAATGGGGAGATAGTCATGCCTTGGGTATGCTCCCCAGAAGCCATGCATTTCACTCCTCATAGCTATCACTTTCTAAGTGGATATATGGGACATCTCACACGAACCATTAGAGGATAAGATCATACCCTAACCAACCTTCGAAAAAATCTATAACCACAAGTCCACAACTTTTTGGACCACAACTCTAATGTGGTATAAGTGACAGAGAAAAAAATAGGAAATTTATGTGAACTTACAAATTGACGTGTCACTAATCATAAAAAGATAATTTAAATTTAAATATTTATTATTCTAAAAAAATAAAATATTTATTTTTAAAATGGTTGAAACCCACTAATCACGTTCATTACTACGTAAATTTGTAAATTTTATTTGATACTTATTTTTAGTATTTTCCTTTCACTTTAATTAATCCCGTTACACTAAAATTAAATGACAAAAGGAAAGAAGTCAAAGAATCCAAAAAAAAAAAAAAAATCCCTATCTCCAATATTCTACGGCCAGTCTCCGGCTTCATAATCATAATTACCACCGGAAGGAAGGAAAAAAAGACAATTCCCACTGTAGAAAAAAAAAGAGTTAATCTTATGCATTTAAATCAATACCCTCCTGGAATTTTTTTTTTTTTTTTTTTTTTTTGAGAAGATCGTGGAAAATTTTCAGAATATGAAATATCCACCTGGAATATTATTTGGACCAAAGCTCAATCCGAGGCTATTGTTTATTAATCAAACTCATTTCTTTTGGTCCTGTTTGCTTTATTATTCAATCGACATAGGTTTAGTTTGACATTTTATTATTTATTTGGGCAAGTGACTTCCATAGTTTGCTCTCTCTCTCTCTCTCTCTGTCTCTCCATTTTTATCTTCTCTATCATGAATTACAGACTCTCTCACTTTCTTATTCTCATCTAAACATTCTCCGTTCCCACTTTATCTCTTATTAGTCTATTTTTGCTTTTTTATTTTGTCAGTAGAAGAAAATTGAAAAATTTCATGTATTTGCCTTTTTTTTGTAGTGTTAATATATTCAAGTTCTTTTTTATTATATTTTGTACCACTTAGGTTTCTTAATAACTGACCTAGAAAAAATACAGTTCATTTTTTTTTATTCTTTAAATTTTTTTTTTTTTTTATGATTATGCAAGAAGGTGAAAATTTAAAGAACTAGAATTCCCAAAAAAAAAAACCTCTAGAAGATCTCTAGATATTAACACACATCGAGCAAATAATAGGATTTAACAAACGAATTGTAGCAATAGGCGCACACACAAAGGCACTTGCTGCTTCTTTCTTGGCTCTACTATTGATGGCACAAACCAAAATTTCGTCTCACATTTGAAGTGGAAGACCTAGCCTTAATATATGTAAGTAAACCAATTTAAGAAAGACCCTTCACTCTACCTCATATCAAAGTAGGATATAGACCCAATTAACAAAGGTGAACTGAGGCTTGCTCTTGAATACACAAAAAGATATTTCTGACAAAACAAAGCTTAAAAGAGCCAACATCTTGAACCTTACTAATATGGCCATAGAATAATTTAGCAGCAGTTACATTGCAGCCTAAACGGCTGTTGCAATACTGACTAATTGGAAAAAGATTTAACATACCCGAGAATAGAAAAGTCTTACACACTCCTTTCAAGTCATGTGGCAGAATAACAATTTTAGCAGCCACAAAATGGAGAATCAATAGTGTGGCTGTACTAAAGAAGTTCCCAAGTAAAATTAAAGGTCAATGCTTCCATAGCTCCCATATAATTAAATCGACAAAAACAATAAAATGAGGGCTTGCAGCACAAGTTTATCTCATAAAATATCCAACTTTTATCACCTTACATAAAAAGGAAAATGGTTGGGTATTAAAAATTAGCAGAAGATCAACGGTCTAATGATACTAGACCTTAAGATGTAAAAATTATATTCAGTCTGTCTGGCAAAATACATAAAATTGAACCAAATATTAACTGAATCAGCACCTCTTTTGAAAGCCCTTGTACATTGGAAAGGCTGAGGTCTGACCATACTACTGCCACCATTGTCATCAAGCCATGGTCTTGTGTTCAGGCCTGTGAGTATACTCAAAATCTATATGCACAAAAGCTCTCTCAACTTCAGGGAGTTGCTCCAGCTTCTCTTGCAATGTCTCACCAATATTATGTGCTTTGTTCAGAATCATGTCATGTGGCAAAACTACATCAACCTCCACAAAATAATGAGTACCAATAGTGTATGCTCGTACTGTGTCAATGTGCTTGATATCTTCATGGTGGTTCCATATCAGATATGTTAGCTTTGCCAAATATTCAGGTGGAGCTGTCCTTCCAATTAGTGCATATACATTCTCAAAGACAGTCTTTGTCCATGTATTCATTGTATATAATGCTATCTGCAAAACAGGTTCAAGAAATCATCATAATTAGATATAGTAATGCTCAACTCCAAGAAGCCTACAAAAATTCCACCCAAATGCCACTTGTATCTGTTTTGAAAACAGCACTTTTCCAACATTTATCTTTTTAAAAGTTCACCTTTTTGTAGGTATATCTTTTTCAAACACCCCATTTTCAAAATGCAGAAAAAGAAGATTTACCAAAAAGGAATTCCACCATGTCAAGGCAAAGAGTGGCATTTTACCCCTTTTTTTTCTTTTTAAATGAGAGACATAATAGACAAAAAAATCAATATTTTGTTATGAAAAACATGGTTGCTCATAATTATGATAATTTTAAGAAAAGAAAGAAAATTAAAAACTTGTAGAGTAGCTGAACCAAATTATATAACATACAGTAAAAAAGGGGAAAGGGAAAAGGGGAAAAAAATCAGTTGCATGTGAACTCACTATAACAGCTCCAGTAGGATCAATCCACCAATAATATCGAATGGCCAGGACAGCTGCTGCCAAACCGACTGAATTGGTAACAACGTCAAAGAAATGATCTTGTGCATAGGCTCTAACAATGTCATTTTTAAATCTTCGACAATAGACCATGAGCACAAACTTCACTATAGTTACGGAGCACATTATTCCAATCATCCATCTCTCCTTCACAGGATCCTTTTCAGGCTCAGACTGTAATCAGCACATGAAATGAAGAATACATTAATCACTGATATTGTAAAATATTAAAAAAATAGAACTGTAGAACAACCATGCAAAAGTGTTGCAGCCACCAACTAAGACTGTGATCTAACTAGGATCTCATACATTTGGATAGTACCTCAAAACCTATGTCATCCTAAAGCACTAATAATTAAGGAGTCTTGGAGCTCTGAGTTCTGACAAGACATCAAGAAGGGTGCTAATCTACAAACCCTTCTCAAATCCAACTTTGGTTAACATGTGTACGAGCCCAACTGTGCTCACCACCATATATACCCTTAAGTCGAAGAAAATAGTATTAAAGTTGCATCAAAATTAAAGTTGCATACCTTATTAATGTATTGTCGACCAGACTCGAGCAGTATTTGTAATCCAAGAGTTGCCATTACTGATGCAAAAACAATAATTCCCTGCATGCTCAATATAAGTTAGTAAAATATTTGTTGTGTTATAGCGTAAGTGTTGTAACAAAAAGTTCAAACACAATCTGGGCATATCTGATGTGATTATTAACATGCCTTAGGTCCACATCCCCATAAGTCGTAGTCACCCATGAACCTACATTCAAAAACTATGCGCGAAATCAATGCCATTTATTCCCCTTAGAATAGATTGTTTGACTGCTTTTCCATGTTATCAACAAAAAAAAAAAAAAAAAGGCTTCTATTCTAGAATGTCTTTTTATTTTGCCTGATATGCAGAAGCAAAAAGCCTATGGTCGCTTGCATTTTCTCATTAAACAAAGTAGCAAAATCTGTCAAAAACCACTTCTTTTTTTGGCAAACACACTAAGCTCAATATTTCAATAACATAATGAGAGTCTAAAGCACGGCCTAATGAAATCTCTGGACGTCTATTAAATTAATTTCAAGCTTCTAGTAATAAAATAAAACTAGCCTAAGTGCCTATCACCTTTAGGTGTCTCTTTATTGCTTCTCCCACCAGCATTTGTGGAATAAGATATAGCTGAGGCAACAGCAGTAATGGTGGGAACAGCATTGCAATCTATTTCCCTCGTTCATCACAAGAAATATTGGGGAAATGGAAAAAAGGGAAGTATATAACCTTGAATTATTTGGGACTAACTTGTTAATCAGTTTAAGATGCAAACTTTCTCTACAACAAATTCTGAGCAACCAAATGAGGCAAAGGTGCAACACTAACCCAAGTACAGATGACTTCTCATTATCAGATTTAACAACTTAAATCTATCAGAATATTCATTTTAATAGAATATGAAATATAAAACATTGAGGCAGCTAAAACAGTAGCCTTTTCTGTTGTACTCAATTGAAGTTATGGTAATGGCCTGACAGAAAAGAGAAGATTATTTTTTATTGTGGCAGTAAAACTTATTAAAGTGATTGCAGGAAGGGAGAGTTTAAAGTTTAAATATGCATTATGGTATTTCCAAATGCACCCTCACAATTGTTGGATTAGATGACTTACCACTGGCTGCATCCGTTTCTTTCCAATCGGATAACGATACTGGTTTGGGTTTCGCATGGCATGAGAAGTAAACCACAATATGAAACCCGACAAGAGATCTAAGAGTGAATCCAAGGTTGAGGCAATAACCGACAATGATCTGCTCATAACAGAAGCAAAGATCTTCGCTGCAAAGAGCACAACATTAGCTGTGTTTGATATATGGATGGCCATCCTTTCACTCTTTGCAAGCTGCTTCATCTCATCCTGAGAAAGTGTAAATAGATCAACAAAGAAAATCAATTTCTGTTTCCCAGGACACTAGATAGATTTAGTTGAGAAGAACTATATTTTTTGGGTGGGGGGGGGGGGGTGAGCAGGGGAAGGAGCTTGAAACTTTTATTACACAAGGTGATATCTGTGTCATAGAGAAAGAAAACATGAACACAAATTGTAGTCATTAATTTCCGCAATCAAGCTGAGAAATTTCCTTCTT
This sequence comes from Castanea crenata, assembly GCA_020976635.1. Classification (NCBI taxonomy): domain Eukaryota; kingdom Viridiplantae; phylum Streptophyta; class Magnoliopsida; order Fagales; family Fagaceae; genus Castanea; species Castanea crenata. The sequence continues at coordinate 11,702 of JAGHPS010000996.1, forward strand.
GTTTTGTTCCGCAAGTAACCATTTAACACCACTAAAATAAACATGCATTTGATAAATAATTTAAAAAGGGGAAAAAAAAAAAAAAACAAAAACAAAAGAAAGAAGTTGGGCATGGCCTCTGTCTTGGATGAAATTTGTGAATATGTCCTCTAGACTTGATGATGTTTGACTTTAGAAACAAGCATTAAAAGAATGTTTATCAATAAAATCTTTTTGATAAAAATATTCCCGTGTACTTGGGTTTCTCCCTTTTCCATTTCAATGAAATCTTGTTGCAAATAACAAAAAAAAAATAGAACATTAAAGAGTTATCAAATCCCATAAAATATCACAAGAAATATATGAAAGTTTTTTGCAGAACGAACAACCTCTGTTAGACTTCCAGGAGCGAAACCTATTTCACTCATAGCCTCCATCTCAGTATACTCTTCAAGGAGCCTTTCTTGTTTCTTGTAGTAGTCAGCAACCTTGCTTTGTTTTTCTGCAGTCAAGAGTACAACGTTCATATTACATTCATCACTAATACAAACAACAGGGAAAATTAAAGCATCCAAATTCATCAAATTTTTATGTTTCATTTTCCAAAAGAACTAAACATCACATACGTTAAATATTAAGAAAACGTTTTTTTTTTTTTATAAGCGTTTGTTAAAGATTAAGAAAACATTGATTGATTATGATTATAACCTAGGAAGCACAGACAATTCATTTAGGATGTCGCATCAATGTCGTACTGGCCGTTTTATATTATAATTTTTCAAAAATTGCTCATGTTGCTGTGTCATACCAGTGTTTGTATCCAAGCTTCCTAGATCATAACCCGAAGCATAACAACTGAAAACAAAAGGCAATATGTGAAGTGCCTTATCATAACTCCTATAGGAAGTTCAAAGCTGTCAGGTTATCCATCGTTACTCTTGCTCAAACTCATCTCTAAAGAATGTGAAAGGGGCTATTCCCAAAATCCTTCTAACTCCACCGTTCAGAAATTTAAGTGCAGGAAGTAAGGAACGTCCTTGCTGTGAAATTGAAGATCCAAAGATCCCAATTTATATCTAACAAGAATCAGATATCTTCAAACTGCAAACACAAAAATTTCAATGGTTTTACGTTTTTTCCAATTTATTTATTCAAGTGTAGTTTAACCATAACTAAGTCAGGATAGTCCAACATTGAGTAAACATTCAAATATCAATTTATTAGAATCAATAGTTTCAGGATCATATTTGCACAAAAATTCCCTAGTTAAGTTTTGGATTTGATGCTCCATGTCAGCTATTTTGAAGGACACAACATCACAAAGTTGCTTCATCAAAGACTAGTATAATTTTAGCAAATATGGGACATCATGACAACCACAGACTATTTTCTGCTTTTAGAACAGCTGGAACATAAATGAAAAATTCCATATAAATGCCTAAGCAAGATTCGATGCCATCATCATAAGGACCATTAAATTTCTTTGCTACAAACAGCTTACATTTGACAATCTAAAATCATGATGGGAGGTATAAATTACACCAATTTTTACTCAAAACTGGAAAAACCACTCCATTAATGAAAACCGATTAAAGGACTAAGATACACCAATTTTGAACCAATTCAAGTCATCCACAGACGACTGAGGGATTCTAATAATTTTTTTAAAATGAAAAAAAAATAAAATAAAAAAAAATACAGCAATCAACAAGGTCAACCTCCCTATAAGAGTCATCACTAACAATAGCAATAGGATGGTGCTTTGTTTTTTTTTTTTAATTGGTAATTTACTCATGCAATGGATGGTCCTAAACCCACAACCTCCCCCTCCACCTAAGCTTATAAAGGGAGAGGGAGCCAGTTAAGCTAGCGCTCATTGGCGGCCAGTGGTTTTTTCTTAAAAACTTGTTGAATATTCTTTCACTGAACAAAACCAATTCAAGTAGAATTGCACATGCTCTATCTAGTGTGTTCAGCTTGTCTTTTCTAGCTTAGGTTAGGACAGTAGATTACAACTAATGAAGAGACAACTTCTCACTTTAGTACATGAGTTGTTGTCTTTGACATTTCAAATTTTTAGGAACAGATAGAGCAACGTTGGCATGACAGTGTAGATAAGAAAGAGTTTCTTTTGTTGAATGGGCCTTTGTCTTTTCTGTGTTCAACCTTTTGTAATGTTATGTTAGCAGTTTAGATAAGGAAGTTAAGAAAGAATATCTTTTTTTTGCTAAGTAGAAGTTAAGAAAGCATCTCTTTGGTATTCTATATAAAACTTCACCACCGAATGCAAAGGCCAAAGTGTGGAAGAGAAAGAGTGGTGAGTTTTCTGAAATGAGAAGCAAAGTGTGTGTGACTATTCCAAGTACCAATAAAAAAAATCTCTCTTTCCCCAGAACTCCTTTGTTTGTTTGTGCTGAAACCAATTGCAATATATTTGTAAAGATATTCTCAACCTGAGTGTGAAATTTATTATTGTGACAAAACATCTTCAGTGCAAAACTCAACACAAACAACCATGCATAGGCATAATTTATATTACAACCTAAAACAATCACCATTTTTTTTTAATTGGTAAGTTACACATGCACTCAATGGGTCTTGAACCCATGGCCATACCTTCCACCTAGAACTTATAAGGTGAGGAGGTTTTACTTGAGCTAAAACCGTTGCCAAATTCTGATAGAATAGGACAAAAAACTTCTTCTAAGGTTTAATTTTTTTCCCCCTAAATTGAATGAATAAATTAAAATGCCTTTCTATTTTCCTTCCAATAATATTGAGTTAAATATTTATATATATTTTTTGCTTCTTCTTTTTTACGACTATTTTATGCAGTTTGCCAATTCATAAACTAGAGTCATACTTCTTAAGAATTCCTAAGTGATTCCAAATTTTTTTCAAGATGTTGTAACAACCTTATTTAACCATCTTACATCTTTTAAAACCTTTAGCCAATAATTTATAAATGAATAACATATATCAATCAATAACTGAACAAACAAAACACATGGCTTAAAAGTGTATTAGGCTTTAATAACATTTAATAGGGACCATTACCTGATTAAAGAGCCAGGGAATTTTTCTTAATGTGTAAAGAGAGCATTAGTTTCCTGTCAATATTTTCTGCTGGACTAATTGTTCCAAATTCCTAAGCTATTGGGAAAGAGTGAATGCATCACATATGTGATACCTACATGCATCATGAATCTAATAAATACATAGTGCATGAATTAATATCTTTATCTACAGATAGAAGAATGCATCACATGCATAGATAAAGCACTTTTTATAGAATGCTTTGATATAACAAACAAATATATTATGTAGTACCTGTGTGCATGTATCTTGTTTTTCATTAGCAATCCTCGTCATAGTATTCCATTTCACAAATGGGTTCCATGTCATAATTAAAATACTATACATGCAAACATTGTGTTTGTAGAAAATTGTGCCACACAATGAGCCCAAAACTCAAGCTACAGAAACTTCCACATAATATAAAAAAAATACAAACACATTCATTTGGTACAGAGATTACCATATCCTCACCTAAGTCCATACACTGGGCACCTAAAAGATCCCTCTCCCAAAATGAATGACACTCTATTTATCAAAAAAAAAAAAATGAATGACACTCTCAGAATGTGAAGCCTGACCAATCCCTTGAAGGGTTAAAGAGTGTGCCATTTGGCCCCTAGGCTAGTGGCAGAAAAACACAACTATGAAAAAGAAATGTCCAAGTAATATGGATCAGTGACTCGGCTGAGCCAACTCAGTTCTAAGCCAAATGTAAAATTTAGTGATAGTTTATTCAGTTCTTCTGGGTCCACTGAATTTCCTACAACAATTTGCAACAACTTGGTGACATGTGCAACTATGATAGTGAATTATACATTCACATGGAGCCAATACTTTTTCTCCATCACTCTGTGTCAAAGACTTTCTCTAGTTCATTAGCTCTATAGTCTGCTTTTTTCTTTAGTAGCAATTTTCAAAGTACAACTTTTTTAACCAACACTATTTCAAAAAAGTTGGAAAAATGGGTACTAGGTGCTGGTGCCATATATTAAGTTCACCAATTAAATTGGTTGAATATTCTAACTTCCCTAATTAAATTCAAACATGTGGTTGTATACAAGGACTATATAGCACAAAGTGTTAACTTTCAATAGACAATCAATTGGGTTCATTGTTCAATGCATTGAAGAAAATGTATACCCAAATAAAATGAACCATGCGGTTCATTGTTAAAATGCATCTAGGTAATTGCATCTAAGCTGGGCCCTAAAGCCAAAAATTAGATAAGATTCATCAAAGAAATCCATAACTCGGCTGAGTCAACTCAGTTAAAAAAAAACCCAAAAACCAGCTTTCATTGGACAAAGAGCATCTCTTTTATATATATATATATATATATATATATATAGAAATTGAAAAAATAACATCTTAGGAAAAAAAAAAAAAAAAAACTGGGTCTATAATCTTTCCCAGAAAGAAGCCAAAAAAAGAGAATAAAGAGCACAACTTTCATTCTATTATTGACATGGGCCACATGGTCTGGCTATTATAAAACTCTCTTGGTGCCAGACTTTTAAAAGTTGAACAAATGAAATCTTTAAGATAAAATAAATTCTGGGTCTTGAATCTTTACCACTATGAACCTAAGAATCAAAATAAAAAGTAAAAAAACACAGCTTTCCCTTCATTCTATATTGATATGCCATGGCCGTTAAAAACTCGCAACAAAAACAAGAAAAGCAAATACCTTATTGCACATAAGGCCAATAATATCATACATACATACATAAAGATTTGTGAAGATGGTTTACTTGGGGTTCGAAGAAGGCGGCGCAGATTAAAGGAGCTATGATCACCATCCATTCTTGGAGGCATTGCAGGAAAGTCAAGCACATTGAGCCTCCATGTAGTAGACGACATGTCGCCTCTCTCCACCTCTGGTGGCAATAGAGGCTCCGTTTTGCTCTTAAGGTTTGCCTTAGCTATGGCTTTCGTTCCATCTTCCATGACCACGACTCTCTCTCTCTTACAAACACACAAAAAAAAAAACAAAAACAACAACAACAAGGCTGTTGGGGTTGTTGTTCTATGCTTTTATGTACAGCTTTTGGTTTTGGTTTCAATGAGAATCACGAAAACATTTAAGTTTCCCAAGTTCTATTTATAGCAAGCCTCCAGGATTGCCAAGTGTATAACGGTGTTGAGAAATACATGGTCTGTTTATATATTTTATAAATTATTTTTGGTAATTATATTTACTAGTATTTTGTAATATTTATTGCTCTAAGATGTATCTAGCCATACGTTCAGATTAAAATAAAGTATAATTTTCATTTTGTATAAAAATAAATAAGACTTAAAATTTGTTTTGGCCTAATATGTCTATGACTCTATATTCTCAACAGAAAAAGTAAATAAATAAATATATTACTGTGGTCTATTTAAACAATGTATATATTCTCAGAATTTATTTTTGGTAATTATATTTATTAGTATTTTGTAATATTTATTGCTCTAAGATATATCTAGATATACATTTAGATAAGAATTTCTATCTTGTATTTAAAAATAAAAATAAAAAACTTAAAATCTGTTTTGACCTAATATGTATATGACTTTATATTCTCAACAATAAATAAGTAAATATATTACGGTGGTCTATTTAAACAATGTATATATTCTCATTAAATTTTTTAAATCCATTATAAGTTTAGTTTAGAAAAGTGTTATGTCTAATATTTTTACAACAAATCATAAGTGATTAGTTGTTATTAGTTCTAATTTAAATCTACCACTAAAATTACTTTTTTGCTCTATTAAAAACAACTTATCAATTAGGATTTGTTATGAAAATATTGTGGACATAGCATTTCTCTTAATGTTAAGAGGTTTTTTAATTTAATTTTACTAATTGGTTTTATTAGTATCAAGAATTTTTTTTTTAATTTTTTTCTTCTCAAGAAAAATATATTTATTTTTTAGTAAAATAAATTATGTCTACATCTATGTCATCAAATTTTTGGATCCTTTACATCTAAGGAAGTTTATGAGATTTATTTATTTATTTTTATTTACTAATTGGGTTATTTAGTATCAAAGATGTACATATATTTTTTCTTTTCTTCTAAAAAAAGAGATTTATTTTTTACTAAATAAGTTATGTGATATGTCCACATTTATAATCTATAATTTATATTAGCCTCATCACACATCTGTCGAGAGACTTTTTATTAATATTATAATTATTTAATTTCACAAATTTTCATTCATCCAACTTTGAGATTTTTTTTTATAGAATTTCAACTCATAGCATCCACTTATGATAATTAAGCTCTTTATCCTTAGACTAAAACATTAATAAGTTTTTTGTATAAGTGAGGATTGAACCCTTTATTCATCCAAGTTTGAGATTTACATTCTTGAAACACATAAAATCTCATCATATATCTATATATTTAAAGCCAAAGCTGAGAGAAAATCAAAAATTAGATTTCAATTTGAATTTCAATTGTGGGCTAATGTCATGACATGTGTCCCAAAAATTTTCTTAATTTTTTTTTGAAGAAATTTTTTTCTTAATTTTGGTGCAACACAATAATTATATAGCTTCAATCTCAATTTAATATTTATTACTCAAATATTCTTGAAATGAGAACCCCCTACATCTCATTCATTGTTCATATAAACGAAAAGGCCATGATCTCCATTAACAAAAAAGCACATGCTCCTAAGAAAAGGTGAGTAAAATTTTTTCCATTCTTTTTGAGAAAATTTTGTTCATGAATTATATATATATATATATATATATATATATATATATATGATTAATGTTGCAATTTTATTCATCTATGATTCATGTTGCATGTTTATTTTTTGCATGATAAGTGTTTATAGATCAGTTTGATTGTTATTGTCCATAATTTTGTCCGAAAAATGGGGTTTTCTGGTGCATTATATGTTGTTTTTCTTTTAATAGAAAAACCAATCTCTCTCTCTCTCTCTCACAGAGAGAAAGAATTAAAAACTGAATATTTAAATAAAATGGTAAAAGAATAGAAGATATGATGTATGGTATATTGTAAAATAATATGTTAAAATAGATAAAATAATTTTTTGATGTGTCAAAATAACTTCTTTTTTTTTTTTTTAGAATACTTGATGCTAGTGGTCTAAAGCACCCATATATCAATTTTAATACAAATGTTTTTTCTTTTTAAATGAGAACTTTATTCAATTAACTAGTCACGAACTCGTGCGATGCATGGAAAATGTATTGAGTATGATATATGATTTAATTTTTTTGATGAACATATATGATTTAATCTTGATTTATTGTAATACAATCAAATAAATTGAATTTGTAAATAACACTATATAGCTAAAATATATATTAACAGTTATATGTTATAGAACGAAGAAAACATGAAAGTGTCTTGTACAATTATTATTATTTACAATGAATAAAAAAACTTATGAAACATTAAAAAAAAAAAAATGTCATTATAAATTAAGAGAATTTGTTAACTCCTTTGAAATTGAATCTGTTCCCCCGCTTTTGATTTTTTTTTAAAATGATAAGTACATATCTAACTTTAAAATAAAATATACAACATAAGAATTTAATACATTAAAAAAATTTATAACCCTAAACTTATTGTTTAACGGGTGTCTATGGTACGAACCTATTACAACACTTGTTGATAAAACCACAAACCCCTTAATCCCACATCATCATTTGATCTGAGAAATTTGATTAAAACCCATAATTCGTAAACCATATCCATAAACTCCTAGTTTAAAAAAATAATACCTACTTAAGCTGCATGTTGCATCCAAACAAATTCTATATCTATTTAACAAAATTTGCTTCACATTAAATATTCTCTAATTATTTAACAAATAGATAATCCTCTTCTATAATATCCAACAACAAAAACTTAAAATAACCAAACTTAAAATTTGGAATGGTGAATAGTGAATATTATTAGTGGATAGCAATAACCACAAAAATTATATCTTTTGATAGCCTACAATAGCAGGCCAAATTGCTATAGTATAATAGCAATAACCACAAAGATTATTCCTTCTAATTGCCTACAATACCAGCTAAATTGCTATAGTAGATTTTCGTAAATAGATGATATCCCTAATTGTCTAAATATGAAAATTTCATGTTTTTGAATAGTTTAATCTCATTTGCAAGTCTTTGAAATTTTCATAAGTATATGAAACTCAAAATCAAATAAGGTGGTCCTGCAATCTGAACAACTTGGATTTCATCTTCTTCTTCTTCTTCTTTTTTCTTTTCTTTTTTCTTTTTTTATGAATAGATGGGATTTGTAACCAATTGCGTGGATCCCAATACGCGACTTCAATCACCAATTAGAGAAGGTTGTTGGCTACAAAGTTTTTCAATTCATCCACACGATGAAGATCAAGAAGATGTTTGGTTACAAAACCCTACGGTGCAAAGACACAACAACTTCTTCACAAGAGAGATGAACTAGGGCAAGAATTTCGTCTCAAGTCACAATTTGCATGAACAAGGATTTCTCAATGCTCATGCAACTTGCATCTCTTTAACGGCCCTTAAAATAATCATTTTATATGTCTAGGGTTAGGAGAAAAGAAAACCCAAAGACATTGTGGTATCGAGATGCTGTCGAGCAACTGTCGAGCCATGGAGTTGGAACAGCTCTTTAAACCTCGACACATGCTAGCTATCGAGCTTTAATGAACTTGCACTTTTCAACTTGTTTCTTAGATAGACTTGATGACTCCAACACTTGATCTTGAAACACAATTTCTTGAAGTATAAAACTCATCCTAATTCTACTCAATTACAAGTAAAGTGCATTTTGTCAAAGAATTAGTCAATTACATAAATGAATGACATATATTCTAAACAAGTAAAACACATATGTCCTAACAATATTGACTTGGTTACTTCAACTTTCTGTACAAGTATTTCAACTAGGTCTTTCAAGAGTTCTTAGTTCATTTATTCAGCAGGTTGCATTAATAATCATCAATGATTTCATTGAGAGAAATACCCATGTTGATAAAATCAAGAAGGTTGACTTGACATTAGTCTTTGAAGTTGTAGTGTGGTGGAGGCAGTATGAAACATCACCGTTTTGGAGGTGGGTTAGTGAAATCTATGGTTGTTGTGTTTGGATTTAAAGGTTTGGGTATTTTGTGTGGTGGTGAGTTTTTTAGCATGGTGTTGTTAGTGGTGGGTTGGGATTGGTTTGGGTCGCAGGTATTTGTTGGTGTTGCTGCTGGGGATTTCATGATTAAGCCTTTGGGGTTTCAATTAAGGTTTGGGAATTTTGTTTATTGTAGACCAGATATTTCTATTAGGCTCTATGTTAAGTGCTGATTGAGGGACTAAGGGATACTTTTGTCATTTTGAAAGCTTGTTTTTTGTGATAAATCACAAGAGCTTGTTCATACTCCCAAATAAAAATTACGGTTTGATAGTTTTTACTCTAACTTATACTAATTGCGGACCAAGAGCAACTAAGCGTAAAGAACCGTTATCACTATCCTAAGCCATATTCATCTATTATAAGCAATAAAAGGAAAGCATAAGAGTAGGGAAGAGAGATGCAAATATAAGATAACGCCGAGACGTGTTATCGAAAAGGAAACCAGAGAACTAGGTGAAAAACCTCTCTGCGACCCTCCAAGTCGAAATCGATCCACTAGAGAATAAAGTTGAAGTACATGAATAACAAAAGATCCTTCAAACCGTGTCTACCCCATGTACTTGAGTCCTCCAAACTCCTGCTACCAACTAATTTCTCGGAGTCTTATCTTTTCTAGCTTTCCGAATCCCGCAATTTAGCCCGATTGCATCCGCCAATAAGTTATTCCTTCCAATACTTCCCAGTAGCACCAAATTCTCACTTTACACTCAAGATAGGTGTGGTAAGTATTTGGGCTAGCAACCTCTCAAGGATATAGAGATAGAGAGGTAAAAGTTGAGGAAAACCACAAGGAAATGTGTAAATGATTGTAGGTATGACAACCTCTAACTCTCAACTGTATATTCTAGGGTTTTTACTCTGAAAAGTACCTTATACAATTTGTGGGTAATGAGGGTATATATAATGTGGGTAAAAACTTGGTAAAACAAAACACAACTTTTTGCCAAATAGAAAGTTTCGCGAGTTCTTCGCGGGCTAGCCTTACTCACAAAACACTTGTGAAATATCCAACCTGGCACGACTCTTCGTCTTCTAGTCATGTGCTCTACATGTGGCTCTTTTCGCGAGTAATCTTCTCACGAGCCAATCGCAAAATTCACTTGTTCATCCTTTGAAGCTTGAGTCTTCACCAATCTCTCACACTCATCCCTTACATTTAAAACCACATACATACAGGAAAAATAATTGAAGAAATTACAATCAAATTTGACACAGAATTAAAGCCAACACAATATAGTTGGTAATCACAACTTTACAATTTTGAAAAATAGTATCTATGTGTGCCAATCAAAGCCATGTGTCTATTTTTATTAAAAAGTAAAATAGTTTAGTCAAATCAGATTCTACATCAACACTCCATTAAGCCACATAGGACATAAAATAATAGACATAGATGAAAGGAAGAAAAATAAAACATCTTGCAAAGTTCAAGGACGAAAAACAAATTTTTGAAAGTTTAGGGATGAAAAATAAACTTTTATGAAAATTTAGAGATGAAAATGATATTTTACCCAAAAAAGTTTAAAAAGTTTTGTTGTTATCAATCAACTTGTGGTGAAGCCACTTAAGGACCGAAGGGGCCTTCCCCCCCCCCCCCCCCCCTCCAAATTTTTGAAAAATATAATTTTTTTTGGAAATATATAAATAATTTGAAAATTCTTAAATAACCTTATCATTTTAGCTCCCTATACTTGATAATATACATACATACATACATACACACACACACACACACACACATATATATATATTTAAGAAAGTATAAAAATAAACACAATTTTCATTTAAATAAAATACAATCCACAAATACATGTCAACAAATTACAATAATTACACATTCAGCATCTTTAAAATGAACACATAGGTATTTTAACAATTACTTCAACAAATAAAAGGGGAAAAATTATAATTTTCATCCCAACATATCTAGGGCTTACTTGTACACAGTAGAAAAATTGAAAAGTTTGAAACTTTGTCTCTCCCACACGGCCACACAGTTGCAATCTTGTAGAAACCTTCTTTCTGACATAGGTGACTCTCTCTCTCTCTCTCTCTCTCTCTCTCTCTCTCTCTCTCTCTCTCTCTCTCTCTTTCTCTCTCTCTCTCTCTCTCTCTCTCTTTGTTGAGGACTTGGCCTTTGCATTTTTCTAATTACTTTTCAAGCAAAATTTGCTTGATTTTGTGGTAAGGTTGTTAAGCACAAAATTTCTTCTTGTTGTGGCATATAGCCAAGAGATTCGAGGACATGGTGTTCACATCCTGATCTTTGGAAGTCATTTTGGGGATGGTGGCGCTGTTGGTGGTTGAATTGAGGAAGGGGATGGTGGCTAGCGCACAGGGGTTTTGGTACTCTTTAGTTAACTGGTCAATTCTACTGAGTTGGCTATTTGTTGGGATATGCATTCAATTTTTTAATATTAAAAAACTACCATGTCACTCAAATAATGTCACTTATTTACTCCATTAGCCACATAAGTAAGAATACTAATAAAAGTTAATAAAAATGATCAATAATACTCATTTTTTAAACTTCAAGAACAATAGTATTCACTTGAAACTTAAGGGATTAAAAGTGCTCCCTAGGTAAACTTTAAGGGACTAACATTGTGGTTTTGCCTTCTTTTTATAAGAATAATATATATATATATATATATATATATATATATATATATATATATATAAATAAAAAAGAACTGTGATATATAAATAGGGTTAATATACTGCACAAGCCATTATTTAGGACAAAACTTCCCATCAAATTGGATTTAAGTCAAATTTCTTTCAACTGTGTATTTAAATCATTAGTTTTATTAAATTATTTTAACAAAGTACAAAACTGTTAAACACATGCATATTTGTTTGAGTTGTCACGTAATAAACTGGAAGACTTTCCTTAAAATTGATTCAGTTTATTAAAAATAAACTAACATTTTTTCCCCTTATGATGGTCTGATGAACATTTTTTTGTGATTGCAATTTGTAGGTTAGGTCATGCTAATGCTCCCACACTATATTATGCTCTGAGGTTGTGTCATGTCTTAATGCATTCGATCCTAGTTGGATTATGAGATGGTTTTCACAAGTAATTTTTTTTGAGGTAAAAGATAGAAGTGTTATTGATAAAAGCCAATATATATATATACACAACGTCTATACCCTGTTCAAGCAGTTCGAAAACAAGGGAAAAAAGTAAAATTAATACAAGTTTTAAAACTCCAATTTCTTCGAAGACTCCCTATACCTCGTGTTGTTGTGCTGCCATCAACGTCTGGTACTTCTGCTGGAAGCCGAGAGCCCCACTAAAAATTCCTTTTGGATGGGTTTGGATTTTTTTCAAAGTAGTATTTGTTCCTTGCATTCCAGATTGCCACTCGATGGGCAGATTTTATTATGAATGATTGCTGTGGAGTGTTCAATTAATTAGTTGGCATTATTTTGGTTACCTTAGATTCTCTTAACATGTATTAGAGAATAGAATACATAGAAATAATGAATTATTAAATTTTGGACAAAATTTTCCTCAAAACGGATTTGTATAAATGTCTTCTAACCCATTACATTTTTTTTTTTTTATGAAATCTTCTAACCCATTACATTACAATCAAATGTTCATGCATGTATATTTTAGTTGTATGACTTTTTAAGTAATTTAAACAAGTTAGATATCTTGAAATAGACCATGCAATTAAAATTACACATGGATTAATATTATAATTGTCATGGTTTTTTTTATATATATAAATTAGTTTAAAGGAGAATTATGTAATTAAAATAGCTGAAGACAATGTAACTTTATATGCAACTAGTGTGTAATCCGTGTGAATGATGAATTGTAGTGGTACTATCGATGTTAGCTTGAGTTATAGAACATATAGATATTAGTTCGACCAAGCATACAAACTATCTGAATAGAAACAGTATAAAAAATATATTCATTAGTTCAGGGGGAAAAAAAAAAGTAACAGCAAAAATCTAAACAATTTAATTTGTATGGAAAGCTAACAAAAGCAAAATTCAATTTTGATTCTAATTAAAATTTCTCTAAGCATTGCTTATATATATATATACATACTATTTAAATTTTCATTTTGTTTAAAGTTATGATCACTTGGGAAAAAGAAAAAGAAAATATATATAAGAGATTACTACTATACTAACAAAGCAAACATGTTGTTTCTTTCAATCTTATGCTTGCAAATACTTGTATTTACTGCTTACTAATAAAGAAAATATATTTGGTAAGACCATGAACCTTATCCACCTACCCTAAAAGTTCTTATATAGAAATCTCACAAAAATAAATTAAGTGAAGGGAACACTCAAAATTTATAAAGTAACAGATGAACCATATCAATGGATATACCAACATAGTATCACATTTAACGTCCCAAGTCTCAAGTGCAACAAGTTCATCATTGGTTGTTCAATCAAATTAGCAAAATGCAAAAACGTCATTTGTCTTTCTTGGATATTTATTAGAATTAAAAAATAAAATCAATCTTAAAATTTTTAGACAATATCATTTTCTTTCTACATCAAATTAAAACTGACAAATAAGAAATATAATAAGGGATGATTACATAAATAGTCATCTTTGGCTACGGTCCTTCATCAATTGCCTTGGAAGCAACAACTTCTCAATTTATGTCTTTAGCATCCGCTTCAATAAATTTTAAAAAAAAAAAAAAAATTGCTATGTACCTTCGACAACATGGGCATCACATCCCTGCCCTGGGATCCAATGTCAAAAAAGTTTTGCCTAAGGTCAAATGTAGTCATAGCATAACTTGCAATAGTCAATTAGTTTTGAATGTTAGGTATACCCTCCATTCATCCATATTGAAGGAGGAATTTCCATTTCATTAAGAATTTCTTTTGGATTGAGAAAATGATATATATCTGTCAAAACTGAAAATCCAACGAAAAATAAAAAATTAAATTGCTAGTCTTCCAATGAGAGTAAGAATGAGAAAAGAAGGTACCCATATATATTGGTGGTGATTGTTGGACACGCCTTGAAATTACTTCATTTCATCGTGTCAACATTAAGCTCAGGGATCCAAAACCACAAACACAATCAAAATTGAAAGTAAAATTGGTCTTCCAAATTAGAACCCAACAAATAAACATAAAGCTATGAACTGCAAAATTATAAAACAAAGAGGTGTGAGTTACTGACAATTATTGGGTGAACAAAAGCATAATTAGAATAAACATTATATGTTAGAACAAAAGGCATGATTAGAATAAATATAACAACCCATCCTTATGTGCTTTTATTTCTTAACCATAATTAGAATATACATAACAGCAAATTGTATGATTTCATTCCTTTTGGTTAGCAAAAGCTGGCTGCTCCCTTAAACAAATACAAATCCATCTTACAATTATTTGTGCATAAGAAAAATTCTATACATACAAATCAAAAAGTGATGCTCTTCTCAGCTATATCATAAAATTGTTCATTACAAGTTCAAGTATGCAATTTTAGGATTTAATGGAACTCACTACAATATAATATAGGCTGAATCTTGTTTCTTCGTTGCCACAGTACCCATGATAGCATGGTAGTGAGTTTGCATGTTTTTTAGTCCCTATCCCAAGCCCAATCCATGAGATCAGCAAAAGAAGGCTAGCTGTTGAACGCACATTCCATCATGTCATGCTACCAGACCGACTAAATTTTGAAACAGCCCCAGACGACAGGAGGAGCATCTTCCACCTCGAACCCACAGAATCAGCTACCCCTACAACCTTCTGCTTGAAAAAAGTTGAGCAAGTTGTCTACAATCCATTCATAGCCCTCAAAAAAATTTGGGTGCAAGTTACCACTACCTTGGTTGGGATTTCAAATGGTGTTATTTGGTAAGTTTCAATTTTGAGTGAGACTTTTTGTCAAACATGTGGTGTGCATGTTCTAAATGGGAATGAAAAGAACATTTTACAGCATGAATACACCCAAAAAAATGGCACACTACAATTGAACATTGACAAAAGTGAAGAAAAAACTTCAAAATTATCTTTAACGAAAATTGAACTGGTTTCAAATTTTACTGTACCATTTAGTTTGGGTTGACCATGCAATATCTAGCTAAAAATCGAAATCCATTTGCTTTCCAAAAGCAATTAAATGTCTTCAAAAAACAATGGTGGAAAAAAAGAGGGCCAGCTTTTTCAAATTACACTATGGCTCAGTTTGGATAGCTGAACGCGTCTAGTGTTTAGCGTTTCCAGCTCTTTTTTTATTTTTTTTCTCCTGTGCACAGGTTTCAACTAGCTACTAGCAGCATTATTTATCACTGGTATTGTTCATGCACTGTTTATAAGCAATACACGCACTTTTAAGTTTTTTTTTTTTTTAAATAGGACTTGTGGTACTATTAACACATTTAAAAATTATTTTGTTACAGTGTTTTCAGTTTTTAGGTTTCAACTGGAAGCTTATTGATGGCATATATTTCTGGGAAGGGTAAGAGTGATAAAATTTAGTACTCATTGAGTAAGTACCACATGTAAAGGTAATGAAAAATGTCAACCCAAGCCTCCCAGTCAAACCCGATATCATCATTTCTCAGAACTTAACATAATAATATCTATTAGTTTGTTGTATCTGAATCTGTGGTTGATGAGTAAGTTAATCTTGTGCATCACCCTCATATTCACAAAATTTTCCTCCCTTAGAAAGTTTTGACCACCCACAAGCCAATGTAAAACATGTAACAAGGTAAGGGTTTTTGTGTGTGGATTTGACTGGGAGGCTTGGGTTGACATTTTTGTTTTTGGGGAAGGAGGACTTTCTGGTAATATGGGATTAAGGGTGGTTTCTGGTTTTGTTGGTTTTGATCATGACTTTCTTTGCATGGGGAAAGGGATGGAATTTTTTGTTTTCTGGATCTGGGGTAAAGGACATAGTAATCAAACCTTCCTGAAGGTTCTCCAAGGAGGTCAACTTCTGGGTCTCCTGCTTCATTTCTTTCTTTGAGAATCTGTTGGGAAGACTTCTTCTTTCTTCTTTTCTTATCTTCTTCAAATATTTCTTCTTCTCTGCATTCTTCACAATCACAAACATCCCACCATATATGGCCTGTTGGTGATTTTTCTTTATAGACAGGTTTTCCATTTTCTTGAAATGCTTTGATTTGAAGACCATCAAAACCTTCATATGAAACTGGCTGGAGCATAGCTGTTGGAAAGACTGTCACTTCTTCTTTTTCTGGTGTGGTTGTCATAAATCTGACTTCAACTTCACCATTCTGATTTTTTATGAAAAAATGAGTGTTGGACTGGATTGGCTGAGATGCCTGATGGAGAATCTCATACTTTGTAATCCATGACTCTAGAAAGAGCTTTTTCATCTGGTCTTTGTTCAATTGTCTTGGAACAAATGTGCACGTAGGCGTCATGCCTGGATCAACTTGGATCAAAAGAGCATCATTGGACTGGGCAAACTCTGGTATGGCTACATCAAAAGCATGGTTCTGGAGTCTGTAGGCAAGCTAGTAGTGAAGTGTGGCCGCAAAAGTATCTGGTACTTGGGAAGCTCCTGTAATCTGAACTTGGACTTTAAGAGCATCACATAGGTGAGGATCTCTGAGAGACATGTTGAAATTGGGAAAAAGGGTGACAAAGATTGTTCCTGCATTTAGTGTAGTTTGGATTGTACATATGACTGCATTGTGATATTCCATAAATCTAGAATCAAGGAGAGCAATTCTAGAAGCTATAGGGAGTCCTTTTCTGCCATGAAAGGTGAGTGCAAGTCTTACTGCACCAAAATGGAGGTGAGTATAACCTTGTCTTTGTCATGGAATGACAAACTCTCTGGGAATGGTAAGAGTGATAAAATTTTCTTTTTCACTGGCTGGAATACTAAACTGGTCAAATTTTGAAGCTTGGACATACTCTTTGACACTAGAGGGTTGGGAAGGACCTAGAAATTTTTTTATGGATTTTTTGAAAGTTTTTTGGGGTTTATCAAACACAGTATAGGGATTTACAATGGGAAAGTCTGTAATAGGTATTTTACTATCTTCAGGAATATGGGATATTTCATATAGATATTCTAATCTATTTGCAGTAGATTTTCTGAGGGAAAGATCACAAGAAGTGGTAATGGTATCAGTGACTGCTGAGGATGTGACTCCTGAGGATGATGAACTGGAACTGGCCATGATTGTTTCTAAAATAAAGAACAATTTTCCTAAGATCTTGACAGGACTTAAACGCCACTCCTAGGCTCACATCCACTAGACTACTTAGGAAAAATAATTCTTTGACGCTTTTAGCACAACTCCTTAGTTTTCTACTTGATTATCAAATCCTCAGCAGAAAACGGGATTTGATAATCAAGTAGAAAACTAAGGAGTTGTACTAAAAGTGTCAAAGAATTATTTTTCCTGTTTTCCCCAGTACACTCACTGTTTTCCCCAGTTTCCCCATACCAAAACCTCCAACCATTAAACATGACACATCCAGCTCAAAACCCTTTTAAACCATGTGAAATCTTTCCCAACATACCAAACCCAACACTACTACCTCAACCAGAACCCAGACTTGAACC
Source organism: Castanea crenata (assembly GCA_020976635.1). Taxonomy (NCBI): domain Eukaryota; kingdom Viridiplantae; phylum Streptophyta; class Magnoliopsida; order Fagales; family Fagaceae; genus Castanea; species Castanea crenata. The sequence continues at coordinate 29,471 of JAGHPS010000996.1, forward strand.
TCTAACCAAACCACAAAATGAACCTCCTCCCATCAAAAAAGACAAAGAACCATTATACCAACCACTAGACCCAACCATTGGTGCTTCCTCCAGACCCCCAGATATGAATTTGTTAGCCATAAACACTGACCCTCCAAACCCGATATCATCATTTATCAGAACTTTAACTCTTCAAGAACCAACAGAACCCTTTGTTCTTCCAGTTATTGATGAAGCAGATTTAGACTTGTCTGACCTTGACTTAGATGAAGTCTTTATGACTGACCCAAAAGTGGAAGAAGAAGATGATGTCCTCTGCCCTAAACAACCTCTACCACCACCACCAATATTCCCTACACCACCTGTCATGCCTGATCACTACACAAGATTAACTTACTCATCAACCACAGATTCAAAACACCTGTTCACCCTTGATAACAGTCCTCCTTCAAAATGGCATGAAGAGATTTTCAACATGTACTCATGGTGTACAGCTGAACTTCAAGCCCCAAATAATACAGTTGCCCAAATAATACAGTTGCCCAAATAATTGCCAAATTTGTAGCAAGACTCACAGGTAGACTGAGACAATGGTGGATAAATCTTGGAGAATACAAGCAAAGACAAGCAGCCCAAAGTAACACACTCGAGGATTTTTTCACGATCCTCCATAATGAATTTCTTGGTTCATTAGCCCATTACACTGAAGTCGCCAGAGATGAATTCCTAATGATGAAATGTTGTTCTTTTGAAAGAAAAGATTTGGAGAAAAACTTTGACAGAATGTCAAGCAGATACTATGCTTTTAATGGCATGGATGATGTCAATTCCAAGCACACTTTCTTGAATTCTTTTCCAGAACCACTTGGTGATGAAACTCTTCACATGATGAATCTTCAAAAAATCACCTTGCAGCAAGCCTCTCTTGGAGAAATCTATCAGCATGTCCTTATTGCTTTGGAAAAACTATGCAATCAAAGAAAGTTTCTTTCGGAGATTGACAAGATCCATAGCAAGCTCAAAGACAATTGCAAAAGAAAAGATTTGCAGATTAAGTGTTATGATAAGAATTGTTCTTGTCCAACCAAGAGAAGAGATCATTACAAAAAGCATTCTTGGAAGAAGAAGCATTCTCATCCAAAGAAGAAGTTTTTCAGAAAAAAGAAATGGAAGTTTCTCAGAAGAAAGCAGTTCAAAGGAAAAAATTCAAAAGTTTGTTTTGTATGCAGAAAGCCCGGTCATTTTGCAAAACATTGTCCAAAGAAAGCCAAAACAGCAAAGCTTTTGGAGCAAGCCCAGATTCATGCAGATGATACCCCATTTTCAGATGTGGAATCACTCACTGTTTTCCCCAGTTTCCCCATACCAAAACCTCCAACCATTAAACATGACACATCCAGGAGGTGAAACTGGAACTTTTCAATACCAAATTTTTTTATGGATTTTTTGAAAGTTTTTTGGGGGATCCTCTGTGATAATCACATCAGAAAACTATCCAGAAAATTTAATCAAACAATTAACAGGAACATAAATTTATAATATGAAGAGGAAAGAAAACCTTGAATTTGTTGTGTGACTGCTGGTCATTGGAGGACTCGTACTCAGCCTTGCAGAAAATTAGACGAATCCCATCTTGTAGTTTCTGAATTGTTCAAAATGGTTATTCAAATATCTATTTCTATCACCAACAAAGCCCATCATCAGAATTCCTCTACCTACCCAAATAAAAAAAAAATTAAAAAAAGCAATAGAAATTTTGTTTGTTTCAAAGTTTTTTACTTTGCCTCTATAGTTTTGACCAAAATTAAATCTTTTTTATCACGGTAAAAACAATTAGAAAATACCTAAAAAAATCAAAGAAAAACTGACATCCTTACATAGATAAGCAGTGTTCACGCCATTGTCTCTGAAATTGGGTCATAGCAGAACAAATACTTGAGATTATATTATAATATCACATAATAGTTAAAAAAGTATTGGAGAGGTTTGTAATCTTTAAGAGTCATAAGGAATATAAGGAAGACAGGGGTTGCAATCTTGCAGTTTAAGGTCTAATGTGATGGTTGTGATAGTGATGTAGGGAACAAAGGGGTAGCAAATTTAGGAATAGAAGGGAGGAATCGAAGGTTTAACGTAAAAGAACAGAATATGACCTTAGAAGTTATTGTGGACTTTTCTTGTCGTAATAAGAGAAGGAATTGCTTGCCCCCGAGTAATTCATATTGCAAATCCGTAAAGAAAAGGAATTAGTTCCTAAATAATTCTTATTGCAAATATGACTAAACAGTCTAAACTTGTAGTGGGATTTGTTTCAGGGTTGTCACAGGAAATAGAAAATAAGGCTTATAGAGAGGGAGAGAAGGTAGAAGAAAAAGAGGAGGAAGAATGAATAAATAACGGTGCAAAATTGGTAACTATCTAGTGGAACGGTGCAACTGAACACCTACAGTAGTAAAAATTGTACTCAAACGGTTTGCTTAGACAGCCACATGAATAGACACATCTTTCTGTGTTTTTAAATATAGAGGTAACACAAATTTATGCAGCCACGTAGCTCAATAAGGAGAAGTTAACAAAAAATTAAATGTTTTGACTATTAGTTATTAGGTATCCGTTTAGATATAGATTAAATTTGTTGCGTTTAATGTTTTCACGTTTTCTTCCTTCTTTCTTTTTTTTTTTTTTTTTCTCTGCTGCTGCAGGCGTCAGGGACAGATGCTATTGTCTACTGTTCATGCTACAGTAGCATGAACAGTAGCCGCATATATTGACTTTTCAACTCTTCTAAGTTCTTTTTCACTTTTTTTTTTATAGGATTTTCAGCCTTTAACCGACAATGACACTATATATTACTGTTTAATACTATTTATGTACTATTTATGGGACCCACAAACACTTAATTCAGAAAAAATTAAAAATTAAAAATGGGACCCATAATACTATTCACACATTTTAAAATTATTTTGTTACAGGGGCTTCCCCTGTTTGGATTCCTATTTTTTTAGTTCAAAAATGCTCCTACAGTCTTATGTTTAAATAGAGACAAAACTAAAGGACAATCTAGTAAAACTCATTTTTTTAGTTCAAAGATGCCCCTACAAGGACAATCCGGTAAAAATGCAACTCCAACTCCCACTAAAATATTGCCTTAAAAATAGGACCACTCTCCTATTAATTTTTAAATTGATTTATTCACTTATAAATTAGATTTTTAAAATAAAAATCATATATATATATATATAAAATAATTAAATACAATTTTTTTTCTACAAAATAGGACCATTAAAAAAAAAAGTCTCATCGCACGCGCGAAGCGCTTGTGATGAGACTAGTATATTTGGTTTATTTATATTTAACTCATCGTTTTCTACATTAAATTAATTCACTTGACATAAAAATTAAAAAAAAAAACTTACATTAGATGAGACATGTGATGCAAAATTAAACGTTAATTAAATTCTAATTTTTACACTGAATTAACTAGCTAACTTGACACACAAATTTAAAATTTTAGATTAGATGAGACACGTAGAGCAAAATTAGACCCTAATTAAATTCTAGTTTAAATTCTAATTAGATTTTCTCTTAGTTTTCCCATTTAATATATATATATATATATATATATATATATATATATATATATATATATATATACACGCCCACATTTTACAATTTTACAACTTGTCCAGAAAATAAAGAAAACACCCCTGAACTTCCATTTGGATATTGAAAAGAAAGAGGGAAAATAAAATTACTATTTTGCATTTATTTGAGTAGAAGTATTAATAAACTATGCCCAATGCATTATGCTCCCATTTGTAGGCTGCCCACCCTATCATGTTGTTTATATTCCACCATTAATGACATTTATGAACTGAACCAAGTAATACTTGTGGTTGGTCTCATTTCTTTTATTTCGTTGAAAACAATGAAGGGGACCATTCATTAGGAAGATGAGTCAACCAATAATAAGCGGGACATAACTTTCTCCCAAAAAAAAAAAAGAAGAAAAAAAAGTGGGACATAAGATCTTATGGTGGATGTGCAATTCATCTTGATTTTTAATATAAGATATAATTGTTCTCATTTATTACTATACAGAATTGAGAAGAAATTTTTTTATAAACAGTGTAGACAAAATTCACGCACATACTCCATTCAAAATGGGTTAATTGTAAATTATAAATCTTTACAATCAACTCTTTAATTATAACTTCACTCTATAGTTACAAAAGTTAGGTCATTTTGTAGTTGTATTCTGGTTATATAATATATTATAAACTCAATTTAAAACATTAATATTACTATTTTCATATGTGTTTTAATAAATGTTATTTTTTACTCAAAAAAAAAACTCCTTAATTAATCTTCTCAAAAAAAAAAACTCCTTAATTAAGATTACTTAGTGCCAATCTGGTATTAAAAAAAATGATTTATTGCCAACAAAAATTCCAAGTTTTATAATCAACAAATTTGTAAACTAATGGGAATAAACATATTGCTACTTCTTCATTTTTGATTTGTTTTCTTTGTAAAGAAGTGGTGTTTTAGCCTTTGGTCAAACCCTTAAATTTATTAAACAAATGAGCACTTCTCATACAAACCATATCTCTTAATTCATAAAAAAAAAAAACCATATCTCTTAGTAAAGAGGAAAATATATACAGCATCTGTCTTATATCTTATGAAGCGCATCTCACAAATCTAAGGACTTGTGCTTGTAAGAGATGCGATCATAGTACGGATGCACAAAAGACCGTTCTGTAAAGAGATCTTGACTTTGGTACCAAACAAGATTTTTTTTTTTTTTTTTTTTTTTTTTTTATACCGATAACCATTACTATTTCTATTATTAATATTATACTTTGTTAGATACAAAGGTTGTACCTTCTCAACAAAAACAATAAATAAATAAATACAAAAGTTGTAAGCTTTTCAAAAAAAAAAAAATTAAAACAAAATTTTATAATAATCAGGTAGACTCTGGCAGTACAAGTACTTGTCTTCATTCGAGTAACAAACAAAAAAAAAAAGAGTACTTGCCACCATTACCTACTTCTAGTATTATTTTTTACCTCTCCTTTCCAAGGAATAGAAAAGTTAAAATTTGGTAAATTTAGTTACTATTTAATTACTAAAAGTACTTTTTGGAATTATTTTTATATTTACTTATTATTGAGGACGTATTAGAGGACTAACAGATTAAAATTTAGAGACATTAATTATAGTCCGTACTAAGTATCAGTTGATACACGTTGCGTTTTATAATTGGTGTTTTTTTTTTTTTCACGACAACTCTGAGACATACGGCCACTGTTAATGAATAATAGTTGTAATGGTTGATTTTTTTTAAACAGTGCACTTATGCACTATATACAAGATTCGTAATTTTATTTTTTAATAATTTTTTTATTAAAAATGAGTTATATAGTGTTATTTATACATTTAAAAATTATTTTGCTATAGTATTTTCAATTTTCAATAATAAGTTTTATTCAATTGCAACTATAAAAATTAGTTAGTTCAATAGTATCTGATAATTAAATAAGGGTTTTAAGAGTTTTAGAAATGAATTTTTGTCTACCTTAAAAAGACATCTCTATTTAAGTAACCAATTGATATCTTTACCGAGTTATTATCAAAATTAAGCATGATAAATAAAAGTGGCATTCAACTGGTTTCGTACAAAAAAAGGAAACAAGAAGTGATGTGCTACAGATAATATATGGCAAGACATGTGGGTGAAGTGAAGACACATGAACACAGAGACAAAGACAAAGCAAAAACAAGAACACAGAGATTCAGAGATAGAGAGAGAGAGATATGGAGGATAATGATCTGAAAATGCCGATTCTGGGGGCGAGTAGAAGTGGTGGAAGAGGGGGTAGACTGAGTCGGAGGTACTCGGTGAACTCGCTAAGGAGCGAGTTCGTGTCAAGGTTGCCTGATAAGCTTCGCTCTGTTATTGACCATGAGTCTGGTCCATTCGACCTTGACCTTTCCAAAGCCTCCGGCTTAACCAAAGGTCTCTGTCTCTGTCTCGCTCTGTGTTTGGTTTATCAGAAAAAATGCAGGAAAATAAATGGGTTCATATAATATATACAGACAAGTACATTGGATAGAACAAACATAACTCATTGCTTTTAACTTGAAAACGTGAGAATATGTCTTGTTTTGTTTGTACACTTTTACACAACATTTCACATTTTTTTCTCTCTCAACTTGCTAAGGTGTATGCTGTGATTGGAGTCAATGTTAGGCCTATTTGAATGTGAAAAAAAGGTGATGTTTTGGATCAATCATAGCTTGTTAACTCAATCAATTGTGTATATATATGGATCAAGCTACCCAACTCAATAACTTTTCATTTAAGTAACATTTAAAAAAATTCATCGTTTAGATTATCTGTTTTCATTCATGTGTAACAAATTTTGTGTTAGTTAGATGTTATTTACTATTTCTTTATAAACTCATCTTTTATCATAATTTTAAAATAGAAAATTTTAGAAATTTAAACCATGTTATAGATGAGAAATATTGATATACGATCATTGTGAGATTTTGCAGACATGAATAAAAAATTATTCAAAAATACACAATGAATAAAAAATTATTGAGTTTCTACCCCCAAAAAAAAAAACATAAAACTAATCAAATGTAAAACCCATTACACATAGAAGTGATTATGCAGAACAGGAGAAGAATTACAATTTTTTTAAAAAAAAAAAATACTCTTTTTCCTTAAATTGCCCTTTCTGCACTTTTGTACAACTTTTATACAATTAAGGTCCTAGTGTCTCGACTTGTAAGTTGCGTTGCATTTTGATGCTATACGAATACTGTAAATGTTATGCCGTTATGGGGACCATGGTTTTGTGTAATAGCATGAGCTACTAAATATAACTGAATATTGGACTTGGGTTTTCTTTTTTCCTTAGTGCTAGATGTACATTATGCCTACATATGTTTTTAAATTCACAGACACACACATACACACACATATATATATATGTATGTAGGCCTAGGAAGTAGCTGGGAGAAGAATTTAAAGTTTCATTTAAATTGGGGAACAAGAAAAAATGAGATTATGAATATAAAGTCATGAGTGAAGTTAAAATTTTCTTCCTTTTCTTACAATGAATGAATGCATTGTCTTCATTATAGGAGAAAGGGAGTACTATGAAAGACAAATCAATACCATGAAATCCTTTGAAGAAGTCGATTCTTTGGTGACAGCTAACGGTATTGATGATGAGGATGGACAGGCTGAAGAAGATGCTCGACATGAAAGAGCAATGATGATATCTAATTATGCAAATATAATACTTCTGGCATTTAAGGTGACGCAGATATATAACTTTTTTATTTTCATGGTCTACCAGACTCCAAGAAGGTGTCTCTGACCTGGATGATGTGTTTTAAAACTTTATGAGGCATATATAAAGAAGACTGGCTTTCATTTTTGTTCATGTGTTACAGGATGTATGTTTTCAGTTGAGTTTGATGAAGGAAAAACCCCTATTTTTTTAAAACTGTTAAAGCTTTGGGAAATCCAAGTTTTGTTTCTGATAAAGCTCAAAGGTGGAACTTGTAAAATAATGTAATCTAACCAAACAATATTCTGGAAAAATATATATACTTCGAGTTAAAAAGCATTTAAAATAAATCATTTTATTTGACAAAAGTATTAAATTGATTAACAACTATCCGGGCACCCCTAAATCACCATTTTTTGTAATATGTTACTGGCTAGAGGCAAGTCAAAAGGGATCTTCTTTAGTAAGGTTCCCTATGTTATATATATATATATATATATATATATATATATATATATATATATATATTCTTCATACATGTTATATATGTTCTTAACATACATGCCAATTTTCATATTAATCAGATGCTATTTACCATTTGATCTATAAACTCATCTTTTATGCATTATTTTAAATTACAAAAATTTGAATTTTAACAATTGATTGATGACATGACTATTAATCTTTGATCACCTCGAAATTTTGCAAAGATGAAGAATATACGAAAATAATGTAATCTAATAGTGGATTTGTTAATATTCGCATCTAATTAAAAAATATTAAGTGATGTAATATTGTTCAGAGTTACACCTGGTGTAACTCTAAGCAATATTACACCACCTAATAACTTGTTATTGAATTAATATTTTGAAAATCCAACCGTTGAATTACATGTTTTATATTTTCTTAACATGCATGTCAATTTTCATATCAATCAAATGCTATTTACCATTTGATCTATAAACTCATCTTTTATGCATTATTTTAAATTACAAAAATTTGAATTTTAACAATTGATTGATGACATGGCTATTAATCTTTAATCACCTTGAAATTTTGCAAGTATGAAGAATATATGAAGATAATGTAATCTAATAGTGAATTTGTTAATATTCGCATCCAATTAAAAAATATTGACTGGTGTAACATTGTTTAGAGTTACACCACGTGTAACTTGAACCCAACATTCTATATATATATATATCCCATTGCTTATATAAAAACTCCCAGAATAACAATATGCATTACAATGTGCAGGTCTATGCCACAATAAAGAGTGGATCTTTGGCCATTGCTGCATCAACACTAGATTCTTTACTTGATCTCATGGCTGGTGGCATTCTTTGGTTCACTCACCTGGCAATGAAGAACATAAATATCTACAAATATCCTATTGGAAAGTTGAGGGTGCAGCCAGTAGGCATAATTATCTTTGCTGCTGTCATGGCTACACTTGGTATGTTGCAGTACCTTCACCTGCCTTAGGTTTCCATTGGTTTTCTGTCATGTCATTGTTGACTACCTTTTTTTATGGTGAACTTGTTTGTTAATTGAACCTATCCAATTATCGAATTACATTTCATTGAAGACATATAAAGCGAAGTAAATGCAATGTAATTGAAACAATTGAATTTTCTTGTTAATAGTTTAAAAATATAGGAACTTGATCATATGTTATATAAATGACCAAAATATTTTACGAATACTCCTAATTTAGTGAAATATTGTATACAAAGTAAAAGAAAAAACAGGGAACTAGTTTTCGTATTATTCTAATGAATAGTTTCTGGATAGTTGGACCAGATCACATCAGCTTTCTAGCATAGGCATCATAATCGATGTTTAATAATTGGCTTTTCTTGTTAAGAATAAAGAAATAGGAACTTGAAATATTGTACTCCTAATTGGTGAAATATAAAAATATGTTTACGAATACTCCTAATTGGTGAAATATTGTACACAAAAGTAAAAGAAAATACAGGGACTTTTTTTTGGTATTCTTCTAATGAATGGTTTCTGGATAGTTAATTAGAATACATAAAGCTTTCTAAAGCAACCCGTATCAATAATTACTGCTGTGGTTGATATAATGAACTGTCTTCTTTCTTGTCACAACAATATTGAAATACCTAAACAGTTAGAGACCAAATACATTATTTTATACTAGCAAGCTTGTTGATACATTTTTGAATACATGTGAAGCACGACTTAGATAAGGACTTATGAAAGACACATTAGGAACTTATTCCTGAAAAGTGTGGCTTACTCATACTTCCTTAGTGATTGATTAAGAATAAGAGCTTCCTCCTGCAGTTTAAACATGCATAAAACTTACAATCTTCACTTGAAGTTTGAGGTAGGCAGAGAGCTTTTAAAATGCTCTGATATTTGTTCTTGTTTGGACACATGATCTGACATGTTGTTGTAATTTACATCTAAGTGCCTGGGGATATAATGGCTGAGCAATTAGGCATCCAGAAAAGGTTATATTGGTCATTCTTGTCATTTTTCTGGGGACTGCTTGAGGCTTGAGCTTAATATAATTCCAGATGGGTTTAACTAGAACTTTCATATAGTTAGTGGATGTACCTGTCACATTTCCCTGCTGCTTATGAAGAAGCTCTGTGAATTGCTATGTTTAGGGACAGCACCTGCTTCAAGTTTCAGTGGGTAACTGCCCTTAAGCAAAAGATAATTTAGAAGTTCCCTTCTCATAATAAAGGAAGGAGAGACCATTGCTTTATGACCAATACTTTGTGTTGGTAAAAGCGTGCACAGGCCTCTCGGAAACTAAGGGTAAAGCGCAAAGCTCAGGTGCTGGCTAGATTGAAGTAAAGCGCTCCTCTATCATATACAATAAATAATAATCTCTAATAACAAGATTTATAACATATAGATTTTTTATTGGCTTTTCACTTTGTTAATAAATCTGTGCGCCTTTTTACTGTTTTTTATTATTACTGTCTTTAGATTTGGTGATTGATTATTGTGGCTGAATTGCATGTTGGATTATCTGTTGGGAATACACTTACTTGTTGAACTAATCAGATTAATACATTGTATAAGTGTTTGGGGTTGAAATCAGATTTTTTTTTTTTTCTATATTTATCAGACCTTTTAGAACACATGAGGGTCTAAATCAGATTTTTCAAGGAATTATTAATTGCAACTACTATGCTCTATTGATTAATTACTTGCTAGACTACGTAGTATCAAGAAGAATTATGTATTCAGTTGAGTTCATGGCCTCAGAATATTGCTTAATTTCTTTGCAGAAGATAATCTGACCGTTGGGTTTCTCACAGGCTTCTTCTTACATTCAACAATTGTAACTTGCAAAAGATTTGCATCTAATGTCATAATATTCTGTCTCAACTTATTCAAAGATCTTGATGCTTTTCAAAAATAAACACCCTGATGAAACTATTAGGGGTTTTCTTCTCTGAATGTGGAATAGATTCCTTTTGATAAGGTCGGGATTGTTACACCCTTCCATTTTTCTTACAGGCTTTCAGGTGTGGCTTCAGGCTGCAGAAGAACTAATTAGAGATGAACCTTCTGAAAAACTGTCCAAAAGTAAATTGATATGGATGTGCGCAATCATGATATCTGCTACTGTAGTAAAACTTGCCCTCTGGATATACTGTAAAAGCTCAGCAAATGATATCGTCCGTGCATATGCAAAGGTTTCCTATCTCTACTTTTATATTTTTAAGCTACTGTCATATGTATTATCCTTCTAGCCATCAGCTGTATAAGTTCTTGAAATGATGCCAATGTGCAGGATCACTTTTTCGATGTGGTAACTAATGTGGTTGGATTAGCTGCAGCTCTTCTTGCCGATAAATTTTTATGGTGGATTGACCCCACTGGTGCCATCATCCTTGCATTGTACACAATTTTAAATTGGTCTCAAACTGTATTTGAAAATGCAGGTACTCCTTCAACCTCATTTTTATTCTGTTTGATCTCACAATCTTTTGCATGATTCTGACAAACAAACAAAAAGAATAAAAATGAAGTTCATCTCTAAAATCTTGTAAGTTTTCTGTCAAAGTTTTACTTCTGTGTCCACTACTATTCACCCACCACTTCCTTTCATATTATCCCTACTATTCACCCACTACTATTCACCCTTAGGGTCCGTTTGGATAGAGCTTATTGTCGAAAACTGAAAACACTGTAGCAAAATAATTTTTAAATGTGTGAATAGTGTCGTGGGACCCATTTTTAATAAAAAAAATTCTGTAAAGTGAAGTTTGTGGGTCCCGTGAACAGTACACGGAACCCACAAATGTGCTGAAAAGTCAGCAAAAGTGGGCTACTGTTCATGCACAGTGCATGAACAGTAGCATCTGTCCCTTCTGACCCGTGCAGCAGCCGAAGAAAAAAAAAAAAAAAAAAAAAAAAAAAAATCGCACAGACGCGGACGCTCTATCCAAACTCAGCTTAAAGGTTATGCTTCTTTTGGATGTTTGTTCTTTTAAAGAATTTCTCACTATTCATCACAATAGTTGTTGAAGTTGGAGGCTTTTTAAATTCCAGTGCTTTCAGAGATTGCTATTTGGGCTCTTTATGTTGATTGATTTCTGTTAGTTTTATTTTTATCTGTGCTTTATTTATATATTAGTTTGGTTTAAGAAGGATTCTTTTATCTGAATCATTGATGCTTCAAAAGGTTTTAGTTTTACCTCCCAGAAAAATGAAGAAACGAAGAGAAGAATATCAAAATAAATTCTGTTTTCATATTTAATTTATCAAGGACGTAGCATTCAGGATACTGGTAGGCGCCAGAACTAAACAATAAATGTTTGGAAAAGAAGGAAAAATATCTATTTTTTTGCAGAAATTGAAGTTATAAATACAGTGCCTACTTCCTTATCCCGATGCATGTGTCCTACAAAATTTACTATTGATAAATTCTAATTTGTGCTTGGCTATGCTTTATGTACTTTACATGGCTGTAATATTCATATTTAGAACTATTTTAAGCTGCGTTTCTTGATGCAGTTTCTCTTGTGGGACAGTCTGCACCTCCTGAAGTCTTGCAGAAACTAACATATCTTGTCATGAGGCACCCTCAAGTCAAGCGTATTGACACTGTCCGTGCCTACACCTTTGGTGTTCTCTATTTTGTAGAGGTGAGTCATGTAAATTTCTGAGTAAAAATAAATAGTGGCGAGCTTTCGATCACAACTTCAATCTTTATTTCATTTTAAAAAGAAGTTCTGAATCTACAATAAGACATCAAAACTGTGATCCTCCCTTCCCTTTGAGATGCCATTGAAGAAATTGCAAATGAAATATTTTGTGGGAGATTTTCCTTTAAATTTTATTATGCTATGCAGATGAAATTTTTGCAAAGTTACATTAGACTCTTCTAAGCATCCTAGTTTTGAATATCTAGCAAAGTAATGATCTTTATTCTATTGTTGAAACAGGTTGATATTGAACTCCCAGAAGAGCTACCCCTAAAAGAAGCACATACCATCGGAGAGACCTTGCAGGAGAAGCTAGAGAGACTTCCGGAAGTTGAGCGGGCATTTGTTCACCTTGATTATGAATGTGATCACAAGCCAGAGCACTCTGTACTCAGCAGACTACCCAACAATTCGACTTGAATTTTGAATAGCTCAGACAAGTCTGACATGGAAGATGTGTTATAATTTTTAGACATTGTGGAGTTAAATCGTTCGCCTTGATTATTTTTAGTTTATTTTATTTTATGAGTTGAGTTTGGCCCCTAAGGTAAGGGAGGGTCATGATTCATGAGATGTGGTCCAGCTGAATTGTGTTAGCCCTTGAGAAAATAGTCGTCTCTTCGCCTAAGCTGCTCACTTTTCTTGCTCATTCCCTATCAATAATTCTTTAATAGTTCCCCTTGTGACATGCTAGTGCAATTATGATTTATAGTCTCCATTGGGTTTCAAATGCTTTTTCTTTATGTTGAAGCACAGAGGCAATTATTATGTATGAAGCTCCTTTTGTCGTTCACAATTAAAATGTGAAAAAACTTAAATTTAGACTCTAATAACTCAAGCTACTGATAAATTAATTAACTGTAACTCAATTTTTTTATATTAATTTTAGTGTTTAACAAATTGTTAGATTACATAATCACAGTTAATATCACTAAAATCTAAAAGCAATGAAATTCATAATCTAATTTGATGATGAAGTGGAAAATCTTTGATGAACTCCTTGGCGGAAAAACTACTCCAAGTACCCAACCCTATAGGAAATTCATTATAGAAGAAGTTACAACATTCAGAACTTATCAAACTTTTATAACCTAGACTCTCATGCAATCTCAACAAACTTTAGAAAGAATTAGTAGGCCATATAACATGCTACATAACTAAATAAGTTTGACCTAATGTTTTTTTCTTAAATATTTTCAAAATTTATGCTTTTTGGCAAAAAAGGCCATATGTATGTGTGTGCGCGTATGTATGTGTGTGTATATATATATATATATATATATTAATTATTCTCATACAAAATCTGTTTATAGTTAGGCCTCTTTACTTTCTAGAACTGTTGTCCACCTTAGATACTTAATATATTTGTTTTGGATATATATGGTAAGATATGTGAGTGAGAGATAGAACTTAGAAGACACAATAACAAAGAGACACAGAAACAGCAAAAATGAGAATAGAGAGACACAGTGACACAGACAAAGAGAGAGAGATAGAGAGAGACACAGAGAGAAAGATGGAGGATACGGATCTGAAAACGCCGATTCTGGGGGCGAGTCAAAACGGTAGAGGAGGGTGGAGGTTGAGTTGGAGGTTGTGCTCGGTGAAGTCATTGAAGAAAGAGTTCGTGTTAAGGTTGTCTGATAAGCTTCGCTCTGGTGATCTCGACCCTTAGTCTGAAACCTTCGGCCTTGATCATTCCACAATCTCCGGCTTAACCAAAGGTCTCTCTCTCTCTCTCTCTCTCTCTCTCCCTGTGTGTTTGGTTTATCAACAAAATGCTGGAAAAGAACAAAAAGAAAATGGTGTGTGCATGTATGTATACAATTTGTACATTGCACAGAAACATACATACGATAGAACAAACTTCACTAATTGCTATTAAGGAAAACGTGAGAATTTGTTTTGTTTTGCTTTGTTTGTCTTTTACACTTTTACATAACATTTCACTTTTTTTTTCTCGACTTGCTGAGGTGCATGCAGGCTGTGATTGGTGTCAATGGGAATGCCTATTTGAATGTGAAAAAAGTGATGTTTTGGATCAATCATTTGTTTGTCCACTCAATCTATCGTGTATATACAAGGATCAAGTTACACAACTCAAAAATTTTTCATTTAACTAATATTTTAAAAACTCAACCTTTAGATTAATTATATGATTTCATTCTCCTTAACATGTGCATTAAGTTTTGTGTTAATCATATGTTATTTACCTTTTATTTTTTATTTTTACAAACTCATCTTTTATGCATAATTTTAAAATTAAAAATTTTGAAAATTTGAACATGTTATAGATGAGACATATTTATATGGTCATTGTAAAATTTTACAGACACGAAGGGTAGAATAATAAAATATAATTCAATCTTGAATTTTTTAAAAATACACATTGAATAAAAATTTATAGAGTTTCTAAAAAAAATAAAAAATAAAACTTAACTACAAAGGAGAAACATAAAACTACTCACATTTAGCCAAAAAAACCCCTAATCATAACATGTAAAACCCATTACATATAGTAGGGATTATGCAAAAAATGAAGAATAAAAAAAAAAACTATTCTTCCTTAAAATGCCCTTACTGCTTTTGTATTTCCAATACAATTTTTTTTTTTTAAGGTTACATAGTGTAATTTGGAGAGCACAAAAAAATCATTGAATGAGATTAAAGATACCCATCATTTGTTTAAATGAAAAATACTGAGGAAGAAGTTTTACATGGGTTTTCAATAGAATTGGAGGAAGTAGTATCTGTGTATAGGAATCACCTAAGAAAGTATTCCTTGCACACCATAAGGTCATAGGAGTTTATACTTTATATTGCTTTAAAGTAGGAGCTTCATCACGATTATACCCTATTATTTGTATTATCTATTTGTACTTTATGTATAATATATGTTTCAAGAATTCATGGGTTGTGCCTTTTGAATTAATTTTTAGGTCTTCTAACGCTAAACATGATGGATTATTTACAAAGAATTAACTATGTCATCTAACATTGTGGAGGCAATACTTTAATTTCTTTACCTGTATTATGATAATATGGTATACTTTTTTTACTATATAGACTAATTTTATATTTAATCATATTGTTATGCTTTACTATAATAATAGTGAGGGAAATTAAACATCCTAATCAATATATATATAAAAGCAGAGACCTCATACAGAAGTGCATTAGGTTCTGCCACGTGGCGCTTTGTATGAGTACTTTCTCATTTAGTTTTTCACCTCTCATCTTCTTATTATGATTAGTTTAAGCCATAAATGTAGAAAATTAATGATTTGGTTCTACTCCCTTTTTCAACTTCTTGAACTCTTCCACTTTTAATTTCATTAATTTAATAAATGAAAGGTTTTCTCCATTCAATGTTAGTTTTCATGTTCTTTTATATATTCCAGTTTCACAAAATATCAAAAGGCCAAAAGAAAAATAGGACTGGAGAGATAGAGAGACAAAGAGTGAGAAATTAGTGTCAAAAGAGTATGAAATTGCTTTTGGTTTTAGGTGCATATGCTCTAAACTCCATAACAACATTATCAAAGCTTGATACAATGCTTTCACAACATATGGGGTTTCTAAAAGGTATGTGTTTTTTGTTTTTATTTATATTTTTGGAAAGTGTTTAATATTTGTAAGTGATTAAGAGACTCAGATGTAAGTATAATTAAACTTAAGATATGAAATAGTATAAGTTTACATTTCCCTGTTCAATTATTGTTTTTTTTTAATCTCTTCACATGTATATTTAGTTTTAAGAATTAGAAACCTTAAATCTTAGATGTTTAGAATTCAAAAGTTCATGTGTTTTCTTTTAAAAAAAATAAATAAATACTTCTTAAAAAAGAAAATGAAATAATAAAAAAATTTATATTGGAAACAGTCAAATGTAAGAATTATATACATGTACACGTGATCAAACAAAAAAGGGCATGTAGTGACATTTTTAGAGTCTAATTAATTATTGTTACTTATGGATATATTGTGTTACAATTTTTTTTCATTCATTATTTTAGTGATGTATAATACATAATTAAAATTAATTTTCCAAACATTATAATACACATGAGTATTATAAAATAACTAATAACGAACACGCGCATCGCGCGGGACATCCACTAGTTCAAAATAATAGTAAGAAATAATTAGCCCTAGCCTAATTCTAGATTCAAAAATGGTTATATATTCAAAATAATAGTACGTAAGATTCTTCTCAAAAACTAATAATAATAATAGTAAGAAAAATAACAAATAGTAGCTGCACATGCTACATGTAGAGCTTTGTGTTTTGTTTCTCATTAAATTATATATTTTATAACTTCTTGAACAAAACCGTACAACATATATATTGTTAACGTACACTCATATGTGGGCTTGACCCATTTAGATCACTTACTTGTACTGCACATTGTACTACTTGTACTGCACATTGTACTACTTGTACTGCACTCATATTTACTTGTACTGCACTCATATTTACTTGTACTGCACTCATATTTACTTGTACAGCACTCATATGCCTCCTACATAAAGGCACTCATGTATATTATTTTACTTGAGAAATACAATACTATTCAATTCAGTATTTCTAACATGGTATCAGAGCCACTGCTCTAACCTTTTCTTCGCAGTCTTGTCTTTATTGGTGTAACTTCATTCTTCATATTGCTTCTGCTGTCACAACAACTGCCACAGTCTTTCGTTGTTGAACCTTCGAGTCTTCCAGACATCGTCCTCAGGTTCCGGCCTGCAGCAGCCGTCGTTGGGGAGTTCGAACACTGCAAAGACCACTGCCTTTTCCGGCACCGCCATGAATATTGCTCCGAAAAATTTTCTGAAGGTACCACGAAGATCGTCTTGCTCTGATCTGCCTATTCGTGAAAACCTTACAGTCATTGGAGTCTCCACGCACCCTCACGCGCCGCCCAAAGTTTCTGCACTGCAGGTCACACGCCCACGCGCCGAACCGAGCTGCCACAGGCCAGATTCATCCTGCTGACGTCAGCCCTAGCCACGTCATCTACCACGTCAACCTGCCACGTCATTGCTGACGTCACCTTCTAGTGCGCTACTGACGTCACCTTTGACCGTTGACTTTTTCTAGAGTTGACTTTTTCAAGCCAGGTTCTCCTGACTCAGTTTTTCGCGTAGATTTCATTTTTACAGTCTGTTTTTGCATATTGTGTCTCTAAATAGATAAAAAAGGATGTTTTTCTTCCTCGCCCCATCAATACTGTATTGCAGGGGACTAGGAATTACTTATCTTGGTCTCAAGCTATGCGCAGTTTCCTTAAGGGTCGCATGCTCTGGCATTATTATACTGGTGCAATCACTATTCTTGTGAAGGGGGCAAGTGAAGAAGATGCTGCTTTTCTCAATCGCATGATTGAATGGGATAGTCACAATCACATGATCCTCACATGGATTCGAAATACTTCCATTCCCTCCATCTCCAATTTGCTTGGCAGCTTTGATGATGCGAAATCAGCTTGGGATATGTTGGCCAAAAGATACTCTACCACTCACGGATCCATGAAATATCAGTTAGTGGTTGAATTGCATCAACTCAAGCAAGAACCGGGGCAGTCCATCAATGACTACTATGATCAGCTTCGCTTCATTTGGGACCAAATTGACCTTTCTGATCCAACTTGGGCATGCTCAAAAGATGCCCAACAATATGCTGCTATTAGAGATGAAGTTCGTCTCTATGAGTTCCTGATGTCACTCCATAAGGACTATGAGCCCATTCGAGGTCAGCTTCTGAATCATTGTCCTCCTCCCTCTCTTGATACTGTTGTGAATGAGTTAGTCAGAGAAGAAGCTCGCCTTGCAACTCTTCGAGCCCAGGATAAGTTTAATGTTCTAGCCCTTACTCCTTCCATAGAGCAACCTCAACACTCAGGTGATTCTTCTGGCTCCAGCAATCGTCGCAGACAGACCAATAAAAAGTTCTGCAACTATTGCAAACGCCCTGGCCACACTATTGAGACTTGTTACCGTCGCAACAAATCTACTGCTGCAGTTGATAACATTGAGTCTACTCCGCCAATGCCTCCCATTTTAGCTGAGTCTCAGTCTTCTGGATCCACTATCAACCTCTCACCCACTGACCTATAGGAGATCATAGCTCAAGCTGTTCGTATGGCTGGTAATGCATCTCTTTCCACTGCTCTCTCAATTTTACCAGGTAAGTCTCAAACTTGGCTTTTTGATTCTGCCTGTTGCAATCACATGACACCTCACTCGTCCTTATTCTCCAAACTTGACCCTGCTCCACATCCCCTCAATATTCACATAGCTGATGGTTCCACCATGCATGGGAATAGTCTTGGTTTTGTTTCAACCTCCAACCTCTCTGTTCCTGGGGTCTACCATGTTCCTGACCTATCCTATAATTTGTGTTCTGTGGGACAATTAGCTGAACTAGGTTATCGCCTTATTTTTTACTATTCTGGGTGTATTGTGCAGGATCCGAGTACGGGGCAAGAGCTTGGGACCGGCCCTAAAGTTGGGCATATGTTTCCAGTGGATAATCTTCATCTTCCACCTGTTGCTCCGGTGTCTGTTGCTGCTGCTGCTGCTGCTGCTGCTGCTGCTGCGGTGTCTTCCCTACCTTCTCTCTCACTTTGGCACTCTCGTCTTGGTCATGCACCCTCTTATCGGGTACAACAGTTAGCTTCTAAGGGTCTGTTAGGTTCTGTGTCCAAAGACAATTTTGATTGTACTTCATGCCAGTTAGGAAAACAGCCAGCTTTACCTTTTAATAATAGTGATTCTATTTCTAATAGTATTTTTGAGTTAATTCATTCTGATGTTTGGGGACCTTCTCATGTTGCTAGTATTGGTGAATCTCGATATTTTGTTGTTTTCATCGATGATTATTCTTGTTACAGTTGGATATTTCCTATGAAATCTCGTTCTGAAATTTCGCCAATATACAGTAACTTTGCAAAAATGGTTGAAACCCAATTCTCCAAAAGAATCAAAATATTTCGTTCTGATAATGCTCTTGAATACACTCAATATGCTTTTCAAGCTCTGTTACACTCTAATGGCACTGTACATCATCTAACTTGTCCAGGTACCTCTCAGCAAAATGGTCGAGCTGAACTTAAACTTCGTCATATTCTTTACACTGTTCGTACTCTTCTTCTTTCTGCCAAGGTTCCTCCTCCATTCTGGGGTGAAGCTACTCTTCATACTGTTCACATCATTAACCACATTCCAAGCACTGTCATCCATAATCAAACTCCGTATGAGCGCCTCTTTGGGTCACCCCCTGACTATCATCACCTTCGCTCTTTTGGATCTGCTTGTTTCGTTCTTCTTCAGTCTCATGAGCACAACAAACTTGAGCCTCGATCTAGACTTTGCTGTTTCCTTGGTTATGGCGAAACACAAAAAGGGTATCGTTGTTATGATCCTGTCTCTTATCGCCTTCGTGTTTCTCGTAATGTTGTTTTCTGGGAACACCGCTTGTTTGTTGAACTCTCTCATTTTCGTTCTTCCCTCACTACCTCATTTGTACTTGAAGTTTTTCCAGAGGAGTCTCATGTTCCTTCTCCAACTCCAATTGATCCTCCTTTAGACTTCTCTATACAAACACCCGATCCTTTTAATGTCTCTTCTGGCCAGGTCGAAGATGAGCAGATTGATGACGAGCTATCCCAACTCGAGCCTAGGTCCCTCGCTCCTGCTCCGCCTGAAGATCCTCCACAAGACCTTCCACCTCCACAAGACATTCCACCTCATCACTCAACCCGGGTAAGATCCATCCCTACACATTTACTTGATTACCATTGTTACACTGCACTTGCTACACTCCACGAGCCTCAAACCTATCGTGAGGCCTCCACTGACCCTTTATGGCAGGTTGCAATGAAAGAGGAAATTGATGCATTAACTAAAAACCATACTTGGGACTTAGTTCCTTTCCCTCCTAGACAGTCTGTGGTTGGTTGTAAGTGGATCTACAAGATTAAAACTCGCTCAGATGGGTCCATTGAGCACTATAAGGCTCGCCTTGTTGCAAAAGGTTTTACACAGAAGTATGGGATTGATTATGAAGAGACCTTTGCACCAGTTGCCCGCATCTCATCTGTTCGTGCCCTCCTGGCTGTTGCTGCTGCTAGAAAATTGGATCTTTTTCAGATGGATGTTGAAAATGCATTCCTTAATGGGGACTTGAGTGAAGAAGTTTACATGCAACCTCCTCTAGGTCTCTCCATTGACTCCAACAAGGTTTGCCGCCTTCGCCGAGCATTGTATGGTCTTAAACAAGCTCCTCGAGCCTGGTTTGCAAAATTTAGCTCTACTATTTTTCGCTTGGGTTACACTGCCAGTCCTTATGATGCTGCCTTATTTCTTCGTCGTACTGATAAAGGCATCATTCTACTTCTCCTCTATGTGGATGATATGATCATAACTGGTGATGACCTTAGTGGCATACAAGAACTCAAGGATTTTCTTAGTCAGCAGTTTAAGATGAAAGATCTTGGACAACTTAGCTATTTCTTGGGGCTTGAAATCACTCGTTCCTCAGATGGTCTTTATATTACTCAAGCCAAGTATGCTTCTGATCTTTTGTCTCGTGCTGGACTTACTGACAGCAAAACTGTTGATACCCCAGTTGAGCTTAATGCACATCTGACTCCCTCGGGGGGGAAAACCATTGTCTAATCCTTCTCTTTACAGACGATTAGTTGGCAGCCTAGTTTATCTCACAGTTACTCGTCCAGACATTTCTTACGTTGTTCATCAGGTCAACCAGTATTTGTCTGCTCCACGGTCGACTCACTATGATGCTGTTCTGCACATTCTTCATTACTTGAAAGGCACTCTCTTCCATAGCCTTTTCTACTCAGCTCAATCTCCTCTTGTACTTCGTGCATTCTCTGATGCTGATAGGGCAGGAGATCCCACTGATCGTAGGTCCACCACTGGCTATTGTTTTCTACTTGGCTCTTCCTTGATTTCTTGGCGAAGTAAGAAACAAACCTTTGTGGCCCGCTCCAGTACTGACGCAGAATATCGTGCTCTTGCTAATACCACATATGAGCCTCTTTGGTTACGATGGCTTCTTATAGACTTAGGTGTGTCTACATCCTCTGCTACACCTCTTTATTGTGATAATCAGAGTGCCATTCACATTTCTCATAATGATGTCTTCCATGAACGGACTAAACATATTGAGATTGATTGTCATTTTATCCGTTATCATCTTGTTCATGGTGCTCTCAAGCTCTTCTTTGTCTCCTCCAAAGATCAACTTGCAAACATTTTCACCAAGTCCCATCCTAAGGGACGCCTTCGTGATTTAGTTGACAACCTCAAGTTGGTCTCACATCCACCTTGAGTTTGAGGGGGGCTGTTAACGTATACTCATATGTGGGCTTGGCCCATTTAGATCACTTACTTGTACTGCACATTATACTACTTGTACTGCACTCATATTTACTTGTACAGCACTCATATGCCTCCTATATAAAGGCACTCATGTATATTATTTTACTTGAGAAATACAATACTATTCAATTCAGTATTTCTAACATATATGAGACTTTAACTAGTTATAACTAAAAAAACATTTAGGGTAAGAAATGGGAGAAAATAATAAGATTCAAGATTTCCCTTTTTTTTTTCTTTTTTTTTGGAGTAAGATAAAGTTTCTTTAGTTGTAAGAATCTCATTTATCTCATTACATGACTGTTCTTAAAATCATCTACGTGTATTAAATCATATACTCATTAAATTATTTAAACAAATCACATAATTATTAAATATGTAATCTGATTAAAAATTCATTTGAGTTGCCACTTAATGGGTTCAAAAGAAAAAGTAGGAAAAAATACTCATACATTCCTTGAACTTTTAATCACCGGCTAAAACACTCTTGAACTATTATTTTGGCCAATTTATTATATAAACTATAAACATTTACCATAACAATACATCTGTTAGTTTTCCTCAAAAAAAGAAAAAGAAAACATCTGTTAGTTTGGTGTTAAAAAAACTAAGAGAATAGACTGTGTGGTTATCGTTTCTCTCTGCTCAGACTGTTGGGTACGTACTGATCCTCATATCCTGGCTGCTTTTAAGAACTGTTGTTAAAGCTATCATTTTGCTACTATAACAACGTCAAGAAACTGTGTTCGAGGCTTTAATTATTAAGCTGTGTTTTGGAAGCAACACTTGCCAGTGACGTAGACGTACGAGGATGATTGAAATAAACAAATTCTAATGGCTATAAAAAGCTTAACTTATTCTCCTAGAGCTGAAGTAATTTTAGTGCCATTGATGATATAGCTAGGATCGATATATGGGTGGATTTGGGTTAAGGGATTATAGGGTCCACTTGAAAGCAAATTAATATTTAGATCCACAAAGAACACCCCCCCCCCCTTTTTTATTTTTATTTCTATGTGTGAATTTCTCTGGTAGAAATACTTGGTTTGGTTTAATTTTTGGGTTAGGTCTACGCGGTTTAGCTAGTTTTTAAGGAACACGTGCATCTCACATATTCTGTTTGTTTTTTGACACCAAACTAATAGATGTATTGATTTGACAGATGTGTATAGTTTATGGAGTAGATTTGTCAAAATAAAAGTTCAGAGGGTGTTTTGGCCAGTGGTTGGAAGTTCGTATGACTAATAATAATTTTCACAACAGTTGAATTGACAAATTTTTATTAGGTTTTATCTTTGTCCACCGTGATCATTTTTCATTAATAACTTCTTATTTTTACTTTTGAGATTCCTATTCCATTAATAACCTATCACATAAGCAATTGTGAAATATTTTATGTAATTTTTATGGTTCCAGATTTTTTTTTTATAAAAAAATATACAAACCGATTAAAAAAAATTATGTCCTTTTTTTCTTAATATCACTTCTAATAATAAGCTTTTATAATTGGGGGTTAGAATTGTGTTGTGAAATTTTAAAATACTCTCAAGTGCTAGAACTGTACCAAAGTATTGTTTAATAAGAACGTGGTCGAACCCATAGGGATCTATATGAACGTAAGAAAATTAATTAAACCTTAACTAAATTAATCCTAATTGTAATGGTTGGATTTGGACCTTCAACCCACAAATAATGGATGATGGCCCAATTGACCCAAAACAATATATTTGTACAACAAAGTATCTATATATATATATATATATATATTACAAACACCATTTATCACAAAACATATACATTTTTTACCATCTCCATACATCTCAAAAGATATCAAACTCTTCTAAGAACATGTTACAAAAGCCCTTTTCATGGAATGCATATAATCATAATGCTAAAAGCCCTTCATATGAAAGGCAAAAAATTGTAGTTCTAAAAGCCCTTCTCATGGAAGACAATATCACTCATATTTGACTAAAAACTAAAAGAGCATTGTATAGGGAAAAACATTTAAGTGCATGATAAAGGGAATAAACTTAACCAACCTAGGCACACGACTGGACATATTCTCTCTCCCTCCAATTACACCCATTTTTTCCCCTTCGATTGTGAAGTCACCATGAAAGGTCTCATAATAACACATTGTACCGCTAGACTCACATTATCATGCTGCTAGAATGTTATTAGTTCACTAATGTTATACGGCTGGAGTTACAAACTATGAAGATAAGTCATTATATTTTCATCTTCAAATTTATATTATTAAGTATATTTTATTCATTGTCATTTTACCACTCGACTAATGTTATTATACCAATGGAATGTTATCAGCTCATTTATGCTATACGGCTGGAGCCACAAATTATATAAAGAACAAAGTGATGCTATACGGCTAGAGTCAGAAACATACAAGATAAGTCAATATTTCTCTATCTTCAAGATTACATTATTAAATACATGTTAACTTATTATCATCGTACCATTAGATACAAGCTACTTTAACACCATCTCACTATTTAATAAAACATGATCTCACTGATACTTCATTAATGAACATAGTATTTGGACATAAACCACAAATGAACATACATTATTCAAACATAAACCACCGATGAACATATATTATTTGGACATGAATCACGGTTGGATATAAATTATTTAACATACATTATGTGGACATAGATTACTATTGGACATACCTTATTATATTGAACATGAACTATACTACGGCTGGACTATTAGACTCATCTCATTATTGGACATATGACAATTAATTAATCATTCTAATGGACATCACTTAACACACATAATAATAACGTTCAACTCACCATTTAATTAAATCTATTATGCTAAATATATTATTTATTTATTTATTTCAACTATTATCATGATTTTAAAATTTTGGATTTTATCTATTTTGTAGGCTTAAAATGCACCGGAAGCCATTGGTCTATGCGGCCCAATGTTGAGTTCCGGATTGGACTCCCCAAAACAAATTCGGGTTTAGCAAAGTCACACCCCCAACGAAAGACACATTGCTACGCATAAAAACGCCTCCAACAATAAGAAAACCCATAATTTGGCTCTGAATTAGAAAACAATAATTAAATTCACAAAAAACATTGTGCCATGCTTTGGTTGAAATTTCTTCTTTAAACACTCACAATTATGCACAACGAAAATTTTGTTATAAATTATGATTTTTTTTATAATGCATTTACTTTGTAACTTGTAAGTTTGACTGACATACTCATTTAGCTTAATTTCTAATGAAATCTATTTTTTTTAAAAGCACATGTTATCAAAGTTTTTATTAAAAATTATTATACTCCAAATTTCTTAAATCATTTTGTTAATTACAATTACTAACATATCCTAACAACTTGTGATATGCCATATTAGTCAAAAAATTATATACAATGTTTAAAGAAATATTGATAAATTGTTCACACAAAAAAAAAAAAAAAAAGGTTTAATATAATTACACCCGATGTAGCTTAAAAGTGTTTCAAAGTTGAGCACATTGCATTTGGATGAAGTATGTTTTTTTTTTTGAGAAGCATGTTTTGAACCATTTCAAGATGTCTATTTCATACTTTGAAGATAATACAAAATAATATACTTTTGCGGATACATATATTCAATATATTTCTATTTCTGCCAGTCATGTACAGCCTTCTCAACCCAGTATATTCCAAGAGCTTGACCAACTCCTGAGAAATGAAATGACTCAACTGCACACAAAAATAAAAAATAAAAATAAAAAATAAAAAACTCCCGACAGATTAATGCAAGCAACATAAGACTCACTTGTTTAAACTTTAAATCCCAACTTATGACTTCAAGGTTTACCCATGAATAAGAACTATGATATCTAGCCTTTCCTTTATTGTCTTCAAAAATAATAATAAAAAAAAATACTAAAAAAAATAAAAAATACTAAGCATAGATACAAAATAAGTTTAGTAAGAATCATTTCAAAATACATTAATAGGCTGTAGTTTATTCCCAAGGAAACCCATAAACTCCATCCAACAGCCTCCCTATTAACATATTTATACCATACACTGACAAAAGCTCCTCCACATTTTAATATTTTTATACAAAAGGTAACAAATTCTACTTACTACATCTATCATTAAGAAGCTCCAACAAAAGATGGTGATTACCCAACATGATATTAATCCTTCAACAAACTGACCCAAGAGCTTCTTAATAATAACAGCAAAGCGCTATAGTTCTCTCCAGCTTGTGCTTGCATGCTAAAGCTGATCCAATATTTTCTTCTTAAAAGAGTTACTTTTGAATGTTTGATCTTGAAGTTCCGCAGAAAACTTGTCACCACCATAAATCTCTTATCTTACCAAGTGATATTGTCATGCAACCTGAATTGAACCCAACAATCATAATCATAGTTGGTTTTATGATGGTATAACAAAAACTTAACCAACCGAAAGTCCAACATACGAACAATATCAAATTTTAAAAAATATAGTAAAAAACAAATATTTTAAAACACTCAAACATGAACCCAATCAGAAGTTGTTCTTTTTGCCCCTCTTAGTTAAAAAATTCCACCAAACTCTTTCTCAATGAATCCTAAAACTATTACAATCCACATATCAATAATCCACAACAAAACCTTTGGTCAAGAAAACAAAAAATAAACATTATTTCTAGGACCCAAGTACAAAAACACAGCACTATAGTTAGTTTGGTTATTTAAATAGAATTTTCCATATTTCAAAAATCAAATCAACAAATTAAGCCACGACCCAACTCAAGTTAATAAAATCAACATCAAGCTACTTGGAACAACTATACAGTTAACACTATCAATACACGGTAATAATTCCAAAAATCTATTTACAGAACCTCCACATTAGATTGAGATCCTTTAGCTGGCTGTCATACCAAAGAAAAGAATGAAAGCAGTACAAAAAATTTAAGGAGGGTATGAAAGAAGAATGCAATGACTAATCTACAAGAATTGGTATATACAAGAACTACCAATTTCATTAACATTTCAAACTCTGTTTTAAATTGTTTAGAGCACAGATGACAGCTTTCTCTACGATTGAAATAAATAAATAGGTGATTGCTTTTTGATAAATCAGTAAATTTTCATTGAACAAAAACAAAGCTACATACAAATTAACAGCCCTATCAAACAGTAGAACCAAACATATCACAGATCCAAGATAACAGTACAAGAGAAGACACTAAGGCAACTACAAAATAGCAAAATCAGCCCCCAAAAAAAAAAAAAAAATAGTACAAAGCACAGTGTAGGTCCTGAAATAATTAGAGGCTCTCTAGTTAAAAAGACGAAATTCAAAGTATTTGTTTCATGTAAAAGACTCACCAGTGATTTGCAAAATGAATAAACCAAAGAGGAATTTAGAGAGATATAGAATGCTAAAAAGTTGTAAGTTAAATATTAATTAAATTCTACCTTTTCAGTCAAAAAATAATAATAATTAAAACTTTTTTTAAATGTTGGTAAGATTAAGCTAATAGAACTAAAGGAGGAAAGAATAAAGTGTAAGTACCCATCTCAATTTGTCTGCATCCATGAATGTTCTTCTAACTGCATCCAAAGTTCCAAATACGATCATAATTTTACTAAGGCCTCGAAAACAAAGAAAAAACTAAGAACTTTTCAAAGCTTGGCAACTGAATATGTTATACACATCAAGAATTAAACTTTCTACAAATCCACTAAGAAAAAAGAAAAAGAAAACGAATCATACAAAGATCAAGAACAAACCAATAAGTAATAGAAAGCATAAAAATTGAACACTTGGCACAATTGTATTTCTTAAAAAAAAAAAAAGAGATCTTGAAAATCCAAATCAGAATTGAACAATTTAACTTCAAAACCTCTGAAAACTCCAAGAAATTCAAATAATAGTAGAAAAACACAAAACTAGAAACAAAAACATTTATGAGTCTCATCATTTGCAATCAGATCTTACTATGTTGATCCAATACTCATTCTATATATATATATATATATAAAACCACACATACACGTACACATACATACAAAGAGAGAAATAGTTCACTAATTTTAGAGAAAACTAAAAGTCATTAATTTGTCTGTCTATGTGAAAGACATAATGTCAAATTCTAGTATTTCACTAACTCCATAGAATACTAAAATGTCAAAAATCTGTTAATAAAATTAACCCCAAATTGAACACCCAAATCAAACCCCCAGATGATGCCCCTAAATCAAACACCAAAATTAGATCTATATAAACCCCAACTTAAATCACTAATGCAATACACCAAAAAAAAAACCACCGTTACATCTTTTTTATTTAATATTTCAGTAGTTAAAATTTTAAGAAACGAAACCAAAAAAAAAAAGAAAAAAAGAAAATCAGCTAACCATAGAGAAGATAAATTTTTTAGAGAGAAAAGAATACCTGAAGTGTGATTTGAGTAAAAACACCAAAGCCACGCCACTCTCTATCTCTCATATCTGTCCGAAGAAGAGAGTGAGATCACTCTTTTTGTATGCTCTCACCAGGTCTCCTCTCTCCTCTGCTAGCCTCTCTCTTCTTCAAACACTACGTTCACATCGTCTCACTCACCCACTCCCTGAACCAGAAGATATTTTGCTCTTTCAGTAGTCTCCCACTGAAACCTCACCCAAACGCACCCTTTTACTAACCAAAACTTGAATAAACGAAAATACTGTAGACAGAGCCATTCGCACTTGCTCTTTTTATATAGTTATCTCTCTCTCTCTCTCCATTTTTATCTTCTCTATCATCATTTTCAGACTTTCTCATTTCTTTAATTCTCAACTTAACATTCTCACTAGTTCTCACTTTATCTATTATAACTTCCTTTTCACCTTTTTATTTTGTTATTATAAGAAAATGTAAAATTTCATTAATTTGCTCTTTTTTTTTGTAATGTTAATATATTCAAATTCTTTGTTATTATATTTTATACAATTTAGGGTTCGTAATAACTAACCTAGAAAAAATTCAGTTTGATTTTTTTCTTTAAAAATAATTTAATTTTATGATTATGCAGGACGGTGAAGATTCAAAGAACTAGAATTCCCAAAAAAAAAAAAAAAAAAAAACACTAGAAGATCTCTAGATATTAAAACACATCGAGCAAAAAATAGGATTTAACAAATGAATTGTAGCAATAGGCGCACACAAAAAGGCACTTACTGCTTCTTTCTTGGCACTACTTTTGATGGCACAAACCATAATTTGGTCTCACATTTGAAGTGGAGAGAAGACCTAGCCTTAATATATATAAAAGAGCATCAACAGCAGAAAGTCTATATGCCAAATGTAAGTTTATTTTAGCATTTAGGCCTAAAATTCTCACTCCATTAGAACTTGTAAAATGTAATTATTGCAAAAAAATTTACAATTGTCCTACAATGCGACTCTAAATGTAAAATTGCACTGTAACTCAATTGTAAAACCAAAAACATTATTTTATTCTCTCAATTGTTCTCTCTCATTCTGACTCTCACTTCCTCTCTCTGTCTCTCACAAGTCACAGCTCCTCCTCCTCACTCCCTCTCTCGCATCTCTCTCGTTCAAAGCTTGCACCGGTGCTGGGTTTTGGATTTTGGAGGTTGGATCGGTGGGTTGGGTTTGGATCGGTGTGTGGGATCGGTTGATGGTGGGTTTGGATCGATTGATTGGTGGGTTTGAATCGGTGGATTTGTTGATCGGTTGGGTTGATCGTCAGTAGCTCTGATGGTGGCTCCGATGGTGATGTTTTTTTGAATGGGTTTGCTTTTGGTTTTGGTTTTGGTTTGATGGTGGTGGCGTTGCTTTAGGGTGGTGGATTTTGATTTTGTCTAGATTTTGCTATGAATTTTGCTCAGCGGAGGAGGGTGGTGTGACTGAGAAGCTGGACGGTGGTGGTGGTGGTGGTGGTGGTGGGTGGTTGAGAGAGAGAGAAATAGAGATCAGAGAGAGAAGTGAAAAATGTATTTATATTATTTTTATTTTATTTTATATTATTTTAATGTGTAGTATGGTAAAATAAAAGTTGGAATGCTGGATATATTGTAAAATGGTATTGTATAATTGATAAAGTGACTTTTTAGGATGGTAAAATAGGATAGGATGGCATAAACCATTATGGATACTCTAAGTAAACCAATTTAAGAAAGGCCCTTCACTCTACCTCATATCAGAGTAGGATATACAGCCAATTAATAAAGGTGCAATGAGGCTTGCTCTTGAATACACAAAAAGATATTTCAGAAAAAACGAAGCTTAAGAGAGCCAACATCTTGAACCTTACTAATATGGCCATAGAAGAATTTAGCAACAGTTACATTGCAGCCTAAACGGCTGTTGCAATACTGACTAATTGGAAGAAGATTTAACATACCAGAGAATAGAAAGTCTCAAACACTCATTTCAAGTCATGTGGTAGAATAACAATTTTAGCTGCCACAAAATGGAGAATCAATAGTGTGGTTGTACTGTTGGGCTTTGTGGAGCCTAATTTGTGTTTGATCCGGTTGACGATCTGACCTGACCGAAATAATGTTTCGTGGTTTTTAACGGGAGATTTTCTGTGCGCAGGAGGTAAAAAGACGCAGTTTTGTTATTAGGGTTTTTTGATGTTGTAGTTGGTTTTGTGAGAGAAAAAGGAACTGTAGCCGCACTCTGTATTTTTCCCTGATAATAGTGAAATCCCTACAACTCCGTGGACGTAGGCAAATTGCCGAACCTCGTAAATACTATCTTGTGCGTGTGATTATTTTCTTTGGCGTGTGTTTTCTCTATTTTTTGTTTCTCACAGGTTTAGGAATTCGTGGAAATTTTCTTATATTTACTAGCGAAGTTCCCATGTAAAATTAAAGGTCAATGCTTCCATAGCTCCCATATAATTAAATCGACATAAACAATAAAATGAGGGCTTGCAACACAAGTTTATCTCATAAAATATCCAATTTTTATCACCTTACATAAAAAGGAAAATGGTTGCGTATTAAGGATTAGCAGAATATCAACGGTCTAATGATACTAGACCGTAAGATGTTAAAATTCTATTCAGTCTGTTTGGCAAAATACATAAAATTGAACCACATAGTAACTGAATCAACACCTCTTTTGAAAGCCCTTGGGCATTGGAAAGGCTGAGGTCTGACCATACTATGAATATCCTACCTTATGAAATTTAATATTGTTCTTTTTTGTGCCTTTCATTGCACTTTTGATGACTTTATAAACAATTGTCATATTCGAAAATTTAGAGATAAAATTTTAAAATTGTAGTGAAAATTGCTTCTAAATAATAGACTAACTTTTAGGGGTAATAACTTACACCCTTAAATATATCTTATATTTGATAGTTTAAAATGTTACTTCATTTTAAAATTTTAAAAATTGGTAAAATTTAATCTGATCCAAAATAGCCTACCAAAAGACAAAAAGACTCCAAACAAACCATGTCTTTTGAATTTGCATCAAGTGTTACGTGTCCTCAATTAATAAATTTGCATCAACATTTTTTTCTTTTTCTTTTTCTTTTTTTTTTTTTAGGGTGGTGAGTCCTTTAACGTTGATTTCCTATTTTTTTGCAACTTCAAGCAAAAAAAAAACCATCAACGTTGGTAAAACTACATGTCTAATTTGGTAAAACTAAAGGATAGTTTGGATAGAGACAAAATTAAAGGATAGTTTGGTAAAACTACATGTCTAACTTGCACTAAAATATTGCCTACAAAATAGGAACTTTCTTCCACTAATCCACTTCTTCAAAGTAACTCTAAAATACCCATATACTCCTAGGTTTAAGTAGAGACAAAATTAAAGGATAGTTTGGTAAAAATACATGTCTAACTTGCACAAAAATATTGCCTACAAAATAAGAACACTCTTCCACTAACCCACTTCTTCAAAATAATTATACATTTATTGTTTTTTTTAAAAAAATAGAAAAATAAGCTAAACACCCAACATTTATCCAAAAACAAATCTAAATATATATTAAAAAAAAAAACTAAAGGACAATCTCGATTTTTTTTGTTCTAAAATAGCATTACATTCCTATGTTTAACTAGAGACAAAACTAAAGGACAATCCGGTAAAAATATACAACCCTAATTTCTACTAAAACATTGCCTAAAAAATAGGGTCACTTTCCTATTGATTTTCAAATTTATTTATCAACTTATAAATTAAATTCTCAAAATAAGAATTATATATATAATAAAAAACGTAATTTTTTTTTTTTTTGGCTACTACCACTAAAAAAAAAAAAAGCCTCATCTCACGCTCGAAGCACTTGTGATGAGGCTAGTGTAGGATTAAATTATTGCACTGTATTTTATAATAATTAATTAATTAATTAATTAATTTTATATATATATATATATATATATATATATATATATATATATATATATATTATACATGCAAACCTGGTTGTATGATATCAATACTACTATTTAAGGAACTTCCCCTGTTTGGATTCCTCATTTTTTAGTTCAAAAATTCCCCTACAGTCCTAAGTTTAAGTAGAGACAAAACTAAGGAACAATCCAGTAAAAATGCAACTCTAGCTCCCACTAAAACATTTCCTAAAAAATAAGATCGCTCTCCTATTAATTTTTAAATTGATTTATTCACTTATAAATTAGATTTTTAAAATAAAAATTATATATATAAAATAATTAAATACAATTTTTTTTTTCTACAAAAGAGCACCACTAAAAAAAAGCATCATCATCCTCAATTACAAGTTTTCAACTGACGAGGATAAATATGTAAATTAAAATTCTTACACTTTAAGACCCACAAACTGACGTACCTTTTGCCAGTTTCTCTCATTCTTCTTCAGACTGAAAACATCCAATTTGGCTCTACATCCTCTTCTTTCTTCTTCTTCTACTTTTAGATTTGGTTTCTAAACAATTCAAATGGACTTTATCAAAGGCTCCAATGGCTTTCCAAGTTTTAATTTTTTGCAAGTTCCTCTTTATTTTTTATTTTTTTTCTTTGTTTATCATTAACTTTCTTTGAGTTTTTACCTGCCACATGGCTGCCAAATACTTACTCATGGGTGATTGTGAATAGGGATTGAAGGGTGGTTGACAGTTGCTTATTACTCGTAGACCATGGTTGACTTAGAAATTTCAAACAAGAGGGTTTGTGCTTAAACTGACTTCTTGAAAAAGGATATTAGTAAAACTCCTTTTTCTTTTTGCAAACTCTCTTTTGGGGTTTTTTTTTTTTTTAATTTATGCTTTTTTTTTTTAGAGAATTAGACTACTTGGTTTGTTTTTTTTAAAAAAAAAGAACTTACGCTTTTTTTTGGAATTTAAGCTTCTTTTTTTTTTTTCTAAATCTCTTCTTCCCTATTTGAAAAGTATTTTCTATTTACATTCAGTTACTTCATAGTCCTTCCTTTCTTTTTCTTTTTTTCTTTTTTTTTTAACTCAAATACTCTTAATTGTTTGGTTACTCCCTTTTTTTTTTTAATCTTTCTTATAGGGAAGTATGTTGGGTCACTTTAAAACAAAGAAAGAAAAAATGTCAAAAAAATTCTCATATCAAAATCACGGTTTTTTTAAATCTTAAACAAAGATAACTAATAAACA
This sequence comes from Castanea crenata, assembly GCA_020976635.1. Classification (NCBI taxonomy): domain Eukaryota; kingdom Viridiplantae; phylum Streptophyta; class Magnoliopsida; order Fagales; family Fagaceae; genus Castanea; species Castanea crenata. The sequence goes on from JAGHPS010000996.1 coordinate 62,980, forward strand.
CCAATTAGTTATAGATAAACTTCTCAAATTCTGATTCTCTACAATTCCTAAGGTATTCTCTTAATAGATTTCGTTAAATCCTAACCATTTTTTTTTATCATAATGTCACACTAATTTGTCCTTTTTTTTCACGTTCAGACTTGCTTTTTATATTTATTTTTTATACTTTCAACAACAAAAATCCTTAAATTTAGGTTTCTTTTTTTCAATTTATTTTCAGGTATATTTTGTTTTTTATTTTTAAAATATTTTTCCACGGTCTGGTTCATCCAGTAAGGATAAGGATTTTTTGTTTTGCTATATATTTTCACGTTCTTTTTCATTAGGTAAGGATGAGTTTATATATATATATATATATATATATATATATATATATATATATATATATATATATAGAATTATTGATGTAGGTTACCGAGGAATAAGAATAGGGGTCATACTAATTCTCCAGGTTGATCTTTTTAATTTCCCTAAAATGTAGCTTTTTTATTTTCTTTCAAAAGCAAATATCCTAAAAATTAGTTTTTTTTTTAAATCATTCTTTTCACGTTCATTTTTATTCCATGCGTATGAGGGTTTTTTTGTTTTATTATATTTTTTTCACCTTCTTTTTCATTTTGTACATACAGATGAGTTTTGTTTTGGATAGAATTATTAATGTAGGTTACCATGATAAGGATAGGTTTTTTGAAAAGAAAAAAAATCCAACTAACCGTGGGTTTCTGTTTTGATAATTAGGGTTGTTTTGAAAATATGAGCTAGTGGGAGAGTGGTTTTATTTTTAAAAATACTTATCCTTATCCCAATATTTTCAAATGCTACACCACATTTAAAAAATAAATTACAGTTATTTCTTATCTCTTAAACAAAGAAATGCACATTTATCCTTTTTATTTGTTTGAAAAAATAAAATTACATACTACTCTCAAATATTGAAATCACATTTTCAAAAATATCTCACAATCATCTATTTTTTTCAAAATTATCTTTCTTAGACTGAACTTTTATTTTGTTCCAAAATACCCTCAAAAAATAATTAGTAACTCCTCTTACAATTAGGGTCAACAATGTCGAACACTACTCAACCTCCCCTCAAAAACATAAACTCAGTGAGCATATGCTTGATTTGAATTTAAGTTATCATAATGTTTTTTTTTTTTTTTGATAACATGTTATCATAATGTTGTATATGCTATAAAGTTCCTATTTGTAACAAAAAAGTAATACATTTTACAATGTGAAAATAGGTTAATGGCAAACGTAGCTAGAAAGCAATTAGAATGAGAAACAAAAGATATTGCTACACCAGCTTTTTCACCATAGCTTGTGTAGTTTGGATATGGTCTTTTTTACGATGTTTCTAACATAGTGAATCTATATACAATTTCTTTTGATGTAAATATTTCAAATTCCTTACATTGATCCATTAACTTCTTAATAATAGATTCCATAAACATTTGCACACACTATTTTAAACTGATTATAATTACAAAATCATATTATACATTTTCACTTGATGTAAATTTTTTATCATTTATTTTGATAGTCTAAAAATAAACACTAATCACGCATTATTTGTTATTGGAAAAACTAGCCTCTAAGCACGCAACTTTTTTATTTTTTGGGGTAAAGGTTAATAATTTCAACTATTATAATTTGGAAATACTACATTTTCCAATCACCAAAAAAAAAAAAAAAAAAAACCTAGGTGTGTGATGAATATTATACGTTTGTGAGTGATTTTTTTTTATTACACCTTTAGGTTTTTTTTGTGATTGAAAAATGTAGTAATCTCAAATTATAATAAATGCAAATTATTAACTTTTATCCAAAAAATAGAAAAGCCTCTAAACACGCGTGTGAGTGTGTGCTTAAAGGCTAGTACTAATTTAAATATTTTACTCTGCATAAAGTATCAACTATTAAATCCACTCTATGGGCTCCACTTGGGGGTTTTTCTTTTAAAGAATTTAAATTAAAAAAAAAACATATACCAAATCGTCAGCCAATTCTTATACATATTAATTTAAATTTTAAATTGTTTATACTATATGTTTATAATAAAATAAGGTAAAATGCATTATTAGTCTCTAACTTTGCATAGTATGCACTTTTAGTTCATGAAATTTCAAGTGAGCATTATTGATTTTTTAAATTTAAAAGATGAATGTCACTTTTCTTGCCTGTGTGCATTTGGGATCCGAGTTTTAACTAGGGCTCTGTTGAATTTATTTACTATTTGTGGGTTCCACACAAACAAAAATTGAGTCCCATGTGAGTTTGCAAAAGGAAGATTTTAAGGTTTGCATTTATTATTTTTGCAATAAAAAAACTATATTGTTTGCGAGTCTCACACAACTTATAAATGGGTCTCATGTGGGTCAAAAAAACAACTTATAAGACTTGCATTTAGCGTTTTTTGTAATTGAAAAAATATTATTTACAGGTCCCACAATGCAATTAGTTTTAGCAATGATAATTGTAATAATACTATTTGTGGATTGCACATTCAATATATTTTATTTCTCTTTTAGCTTTTTTTTAACAATATTTTCAGCAAAAAAAAAAAAAACCTAACTTTTAACTTTTATTTATAGTACTTACAAGAAAATGTGAATAAGTTGTTCCCAAACAAACACCATGTTTTAATAAAATAAAAAAAAATCCCATCAGACCAGAGAGAGAGAGAGAGTAGAGTGCGTCTAACCCCCTAACCCTATGCAATGCCTTCCTCCTCAGTCCTCCTAACATCCTCCCCCTCACTACAACCAGTGTTACAATCTCTTGGTTACTCAAACCTTCACAGAAGAAAAGAACTTTAACTATAAGCTCTCTTAGTCTTTGTCACAGTTGGAAATTTAGTTTCTATTTTCTCATTTAGTCCTGAGTAAAAGCATGACCTTTGCGAAGATGGAGAACATATTCATAACTCTCTTTTTTCATAGTGTTTGCAATTTGCAGAACTTTTTTCTTTCTTTCAATTGGGTTATTTGGTTATTTAGTTTGCGAGGATGGTGCGGGTTTAGGGCTCGGACATTCCCTCTCTTCAATATAGGAATTTTATTCCATTTGGTTTTGGTTTGGGGAAGACTCGTTAGAAACAAGTTTAGTTACATTCCTCCACTATTGAAACAAGTCATATGTGTTTTTTGATACAAAAATAATAATTTGTTATTTTTTTAATATTAAAAACATTACTAATTTACTATCAAGAGTTTTGTAGTTCCACTGGTTAGCAATGTTTGCAACAAAAGCATCTTAGATTCAAATTTCTCATCTCTCATTTATTGAATTATCAAAATTCAAAAATGTTACCTATTATATCCTCTTCATGAAAATTGTTCTTTATTATGGAACAAAAACACCAATTGGTGATATATTAGATTCGTAATTCATTAGATGTGTATTAAACTTTAAAAAATAATAATAATTAAAAAATCTTAAAATTATATATATATATATATATATATATCCTACGCGTGCAATCCTCATCGAAGAAAAGAAAATGGAATTAGTCCCTGTACTTCTTTTTTAGTTGTCTGTCAAAAAAAAAAAAAAAACGAGTACTCGTCAAAGGTAATAAATATTGTAAGGCACCAACTTTTCTCAAACTATGTTGGCCGATGGGAGTTGTTAGAGCATTTGCAATAAAAAATTGTATCATATTCTATTTTACCATTTAAAAAAATTATTTTATCAATTATACCATATCATTTTGTAACACACCTAACATCTCAATTTTATTTTCTTATTATACTCATTAAAATAATATATATTATCCACTAAAATAATATAATATATTACAATATAACTCTCCCTCTCTCTTCTCCCCATCTCTCTACCACTTTATTAATTAGAATATATTATAATTTTTACAATTGTGCAACAATACCATCTTACATTTAGGATGACACTGTAGCACAATTGCAAAAACAATTGAAATTCTGTTATTTTACAAATCCAGTTGCCAACACCTTTTTGTGCCTTGATTGTACTTTTTCCCTACATTTTTCATTTGCAATTGCCAATGAGAATGCTCTTATGCCAACTAATGACATCAAGTGCTCAAACCACCTTTAATTATGTACGCATACATTCCCAAATTTGTGTCAAAAATTATAATAAAATGTACAAAAGAAGATATTTAGAGAAATGTAAAAGTCGTTTTTTAAAAAATAATTTGATAATAAAATAGAGAGTAAATTAGAATCTAAATGTCTTTGTTATAAACACTAAAAAAACTAATTAAGATACAAGTCTCTTGTCAAAATATCTCACCAATGACACTTTTTGCACAACTATGGATGATCAAAATACTCATTAAAAAAATAAATAGGTAATCCTAAACGCATGGACCAACCCCATTAAATTTTTATTGGAGATAGAAGAAACGAGTTGTGGTTTGGAGGGCATTAGAGGGCATTTTGACAACCTTTCTTGAACTGCATTGATAATACGCTTGGAATGCTTGCAAGCCCATGAGAGCCCACAAGAGCGATAGCACAAGCTAAATTAGAAGGAGAATCTCATTGATCTAGCGAATAAAATTATTTTTCTAACCTATCAAGTTATTTAAAATCCTAAAAATGGGTTTGGGAAACTTGTAGAAACCCATAAGCCCATGAGAAACACTTTGTGTAGTGGCCTACACAAATTGTGCAACTACTTTATCCTCGATCAACCAACCTTTGTTGGTACCAACAAGTAGGAACGGTGCCTGGACAGAGTTATTGCAAATCTTTTGTCTTAATTTCTGGCCAACTCTACTCTAATTTCCCTCCGTCGAAACTTGTCCTAAGATCATGCCCTAAAATTAGTTGGGGTGTGAAGATTTGATTTGATTTTGTTGCTTATTTTGAAGGGTGCCCATTTAAATGAATTTGCATTTATGCATGTACTTTGTGCTTAGTGTATATGAAAGAATGGGATGGAGAACTAAAGTCTACATGGTATTAATGTTTGAGTTAAATTGGTCATGTGAGATGTACATGAGGATGACACTTATATGGGTTTAGTTTGATTTTGGCTAAATTACAAATTGTACCCTCTAACTTTGCCTAAAATTCAATTCAATCCCCTAACTTTACTTTCATTTTACTCAGTATTCTAGCTTTCAACTTTTTTCAATTTAGTCTTTCAATTGGTTTCCATCAAAATTAAGTTGTTAAAGACAGCCAAAATAACGTAGTTTTGTATTAAACAAAATTGAAAATTAAAAGCACAATTCTAATAGATAATAACAAAAAGATTGAATTGAACAAAAGTAAAGTTAGACAACTAAATTAATTTCAGACAAAGTTAGATGGTGCAATTTAAAATTTAGCCTTCAACTTTTTTTGTTTATTACTCAAGCAAAGGGCTTTGTTTGCTCTCTTTTGCCACGTCATCAAATCCATTGACATCCAAGGTTGTGATTTCTCTATGTTAATTGATGATTTGACATAATCTTAACCCTTTATTGTAAGAAGATAAGGATTTAAAGAACTCTAGAAGATCTTGATCCAAATATTAAAACACAACTAAGCAAAAATAGGGTTTAAGCATGCTGCATGCACCTTTGTCATTGAACAAACCTTAAAAACAAATTGTACCAATAGGCAAATGCTTGGCCTCTAAATAAAATGGAAAAATTTTCAGCAGATGTAAAGCCTAAACAGCTGCAAAGAAGTTTGCTTTGACACTGAAACACAACAGAAGGACAAAAATAAAATGGGGGATAATCATTTATTCAATAAAAATAAAAAATCCAAAGCTTTGACATGTTAACACTGAAACAACTGAACTCAGTGTGTCTGAGTGAATGATTGTGAAGTGTAATTGAAACCCAATTAAATTGAGGCTAATAAAAGCAGTGCCAATAAGCACAATTCAAAAAAGGACCCCAAAAAAAAAAAATGCGGGTGTGAGTTCACACAAGCATTCCTTACAAGACTACTTTTCATATGACAAAACCATGGTTTCGTCTTATTTTTGAGGTGTAGAGAAGACCTAGCCTGAATATATTAAGTAACCAACTAAGAAAGACCCTTTACCTAATATCAGAATAGGATATACACCCAATTAATCAAGGTGCACAGAGGCTTGCTGTTCAATATATGATAAATATTTCCAACCAAAAAAAGAAAAAAGAAAAACAAACCTTAAAAGAGCCAAGTAGCCATCATCTTGAACATTACTAAGATAGCCCACGGAAGAATTTAGCAGCAGTAATATTGCAGCCTAAACAGCTGTTGCAATACCGAGTAATTGGTAGAAGATTCAGCATACCTGACAATAAGAAGTTTTGAACACTCATTCAAGTAATGTGGCCACTACAGCAGTTTAAGCTTTTAGCAGCCACAAAATGGAGAATCAATGGTTGTAAATACTAAAGAATTCCTCAACAAGTAAAATTAGTGGTTAAAAAATTAGTGATTAATGCTTCAATAACCTCACGATTAAATTGACACGAGCAAGTGCCACATAAGTTTATATCATAAAATGTCCAAATTTTATCATCTTACATTAAAATAAAAATACTTGCATATCAAGGGATTAGCGATGTTAAAATCCTATTCAGTCTGTTTTGCAGAACAATAAACTGCATGACATATTATCTGAATCTGAAACTCATTTAAAAAGCCCTGGAGCTTTGGACAGGCTGAGATCTGACAATTATACCATTGTCATCAAACTGTGGTCTTGTGCTCAGGCTTGTGATTTTACTCAAAATCTATATGCACAAAAGCTCTCTCAATTTCAGGGAGTTGCTCCAGCTTCTCTTGCAGTGTCTCACCAATATTATTTGCTTTGTTTAGAAGCATGTCTGTGTGGCAAAACTATGTCAACCTCCACAAAATAATGAGAACCAGAAGTGTATGCTCTTACTGTGTCAATGTGCTTGACATCTTCATGGTGGTTCCATATCAGATATGTTAACTTTGCCAAAAATTCAGGCGGTGTTGACCTTCCAATTAGTGCAAATACATTCTCAAAGACCGTCTTTGTCCATGTATTCAATGTATGTAAGGTATCTGCATCACAGGTTCAAAGAAATCATCATGATAAGATAGAGTAAGATTCAACTCCAAGAACCCAAAAATTATATCTTGAGGCCACTTGTGCCCATTTGGCATCCCAATTTGAAGTGGAATTTTATATGTACAGGTTTTTTAAACCTCAATTTTTTCCAAATACAGCCTTTCTAAAAGCTGAAACAAGAAGCTGTACCAAACAGGAATTCTACCATGTCAAGGCATGGAGTGGCATTGTACTTTTTGTTTTTTAAAATTGAGTCATAAGAGTGGAAAAACCAATATTTGTTATATTAAAAATTGGTTGCTGGTAATTGAGGTAATTTAAGAAAAGAAAGGAAACTAAAAACTTATAGAGTAGCTGAACCCAATTATATACAATACAGTAAAAAGGGGAAAAAAAGGGGGTGGGGAATCAGTTGCTGCCAAACCAATTGAATTAGTAATAACGTCGAAGAAATGATCTTGTGCATGGCTCTAACAATTTCATTTTTATATCTTCAAATAGACCATGAGCACAAACTTCACTACAGTTACGGAGCACATTATTCCAATCATTCATTTCTCCTTCTGAGGATCCTTTTCAGGCTCAGTCTGTAATCAACACATGAAATGATGATTATATTAATCACTGATAATTGTAAAAGATTACCAAAACTAGAACTTTAGAACAACCATGCACAAGTGTTGCATTCACCAACTAAGACTATGATCTAACTAGGATCTCATACATTTGGGTAGTACCTCAAAACCTATATCATCCTAAAGCACTAATAACTAAGGAAACCTTGGAGCTCTGAGCTATGACAAGACATCAAGAAGGGTGCTAATCTACAAACCCTTCTCAAATCCAACTTTGGTTAACATGTGCACAAGTCCAACTGTGCTCACCGGCTCACCGCCATATATACCCTTAAATTAAGTCGAAGCAAATATGATTAAAGTTGCATACCCTATTAACGAATCGTTGACCAACCTCACGTAGTATTTGTAAGAAACTTTTTGGCTCTTGCCTGTGATCAATCATCACTTTGCATATGGAGTGAATTGATCTTCATTATAAAATGTGTCTGAAAACGAAAAGTACCCTTAAGAAACAGTAAATAGACACTCTTAAATAGTTGTTCTCACGAAGATAAAATGTGCGTGTCTATAGTTGTTCTCAGATTTTGAAGTTTTTTATTTTAAGTTTTTTATTTATTTATTTTAAGGAGCAAATTGAAAGTCATTTGACTCTTTTTATGGGTAGTTTTGTGAAATCAGTGAAAATGGGATTATTTTTCAATTTTTTTTGTTAGATTGTGTTGAAGAAATTTTATATGGTGGAAAGCAATAAATAAGGAGAGAGAGAGTATGCTAGTATTAATTAGGTAATAAGGTGAAAAATAATAGCATTTAATGGTGACCGTTAGATCTTTTAGAAATCTATTGCGTAAAAAATTTATAATTTATAAGAGTTACACCAAATATAACTTGAATCCATCTCATTTATATATATATATGTGTGTGTGTGTGTGTGGTATGTATGTATGTATGTAGATGTATGTATGTATATATATATTATATATATATATATATATATATACTATGTATGTTGATGTATGTGTGATATATATATATATGTATGTATGTATGTATGTCTTGCGCGTGCAAATACTCATCGAAGAAAAGAAAGATGGAATTAGTGCTTGTACTTGATTCTTTTATAAAAAAAAGTGCTTGTACTTTTTTAGTTGTCTATCCAAAAAAAAAAAAAAGGAAAAAGAAAACAAGTACTCATCAAAGGTAATAAATATTGTACGGCACCAAGTTTTCTCAAACTATGATGGCTGGTGGGAGTTGTTATTTGGAAAAAAATTTGTATGCGCTAGGCGCATGAGCCTTCCCTCTCACAGGTGGGCCACACACCTATGAGGCTCACCTGTCAGTGAGAGAGATGTCTCATGCGCCTGGGCCACACACCTATGGAGCCCACCTGTCAGTGAGAGAGATGTCTCATGCGCCTAGCGCATGAGATACTCTCTCTTTATGCCAACAAATGACATCAAGTGCTTAACCACCTTTAATTATGTATGCATACTCAACAAATTTGTGTAAAAACTCATAATAAAATGTATAAAAGCAGATATTTAGAGAATCGTAAGATAATTTTTTTAAAAAAAATAATTTGATAATAGAATGGATAGGAAATTGGAATATGAATGTCTTTTTAGAAACACCAAATGCTAGTTAGTTATATAAAGTTCTTGTTAAAATGTGTCGATGACACTTTTTCACGACTGGGCCGTCAAAATACTCATTACAAAAATAAATAGGTGAATCCCAAACGCATGGACAAAGTCCATCAATATTTTATTGGACATCAAAGATTCAAGTTGTGGTTTGGAGGACATAAAAGAGAGCATTTGACAACTAGTGCATTGATAATAGGTTTGGAATGCTTGCAAGCCCATAATAGGTATTGCACAAGTTTAAGTTACACGGAGAATCACATCGACCTATTGAATAAAAGTATTTTACTAACCTATCAAGTTTTGTGATTATCAAAAAAATCAAGTTATGTAAAATCCTACAAATGGGTTTGAGCGACTTGTACAAACCCATAAGCCCATGAAAAACAGATTGTGTCGACTACTCTGATCAGCCAACCTCAGGCAGTGCCTCCAAGTAGCAACGACGCTGGCTTGAACAGAGTCATCGCCATCAAATCTATTGCCTCAGTCATCGTCCTATTTAAATGAAGTTGCTTTTATGAATCTACTTTGTGCTTGCTTTGTATGAAAGTAATGGGATTTGAATGATTTTTTGTTTCTAGTTATTAATGGAGTAGAGTAATGGGATTTGAATGATTGGTTGTTTCTAACTATTATTTATTAATGGAGGAGAGACAGAAGAGGTTTAGTGGCTAAATCAGGAGCTGGTATTACATGTGTGGGGAGTAAAATGACCCAAGTGGGCATATGGGCCTTTGGACTGTAGCATGGAGGGTCGACCTGCTCTTAAGTCAAGAATTTGTTAGCTCTGCGAATTGGCCCATGCGCCGAGGGTCCGAGGATGCAGCCGAGGGCGAGTTTCTCCTCGAACAGATCCAAGATAACTTAGAACTTCATTATGAAGGTCAAGGCACAACTCTGGAAAGACTAATGGTTAAAGGGGGGAGTCCTTGAATGTTGTAGACACACCAGTGTTAGGAAAATATCATATGCAAAGGCTGCCACCTCCACATTAAAAACTCTGCACCTACCTACTTGGCCGCATTAATGGGGAAGTGACCCCTGAACAGTAAAACTGAAACTTCTGGTTACTATTCAAAGACACTAAGAGAAGAAATATCTAGGGGAGAGGGAATTTGAGCGACAGGGGGATAAAGCATCAGAAAAAAGTATTTAAGGGGGGTGAAGGCCAAAGAAGGGGGGGGATCAATCAATAAAAAAGAAAGAAATTAAGAATTGTAACCTTTAAGAAGGAAAGAAAGAGAAATAATACAAAGATAGTCATCGGCTTACGTCCGAGGAGGCCTATTGGTAATTACTGTTTGTTGTTTACAAGTATTTGTAACTCTTAGCCTGTTATCAAGTTCTCAGTACCTCTAACCTAGATTTGAAAGCCCACACTCTACAAATTTTATTATTTAAGGCTCATTGGGCCTGAGCCCGTAGCTGTCTTTGGGTCCAGGTGCAATTGTGCACTTACAACATGCATCCGATTTATGATTGATTTTCTCCTCTAGAGAGAGAGAGAGAGAGAGAAGGGGATTAAGAAATAAAGTCTATACAATATTAACGTTTAAGTTAAATTAGTTATGTGAGATGCACGTGACCAAGACACTTATATCAGTTTCGGCATTTAGTTTGATTTTGACTAAATTAAAATTGCATCCGTTAAATTTTTCTAAAAATTAATTTAGTCCTTTAACTTTACTTTCATTTAATTCAGTTTTCTAACTTATAACTTTGTTCAATTTAGTCCCCTCATTAGTCTCAATGAGAATTGCATCATTAACTTTCAACTTTATTTAATACAAAACTACGTCGTTTTGGGGAGTCTTTAACAACTCAATTTGATGCAGACTAACATGAGAACCAAATTGAACAAGATTGAAAGTTATAAGACTAAATTAAATGAAAGTATATTTAGATTATAAATTTTAGGCAAAGTTAGAGGGTACAATTTGAAATTTAGCCTTTGATTTTTATTACTCAAGCAAAGGGCTTTGTTTGCTCCTTTTTGCCCCATCATCAAATCCATTGACATTCAAGGTTGTGATTTCCTTTTTTTTTTTTTTTCTGTGGTTTTTGTCATCTTTTAAAGATTATGTTAGTAGATTGATGATTTGACATAATCTTTACCCTTTTATTATAAGAAGTTAAGGATTTATAGAACTCTACATAGTAGAGTTTTCTAGCTAAGAACTCTAGAAGATCTTGATGCAAATATTAAACACAGCTGAGCAAAAATAGGGTTTAAGCATGCTGCAAAGAAATTTGCTTTGACACTGCAACACAACAGAAAGACAAAAATAAAATGGGGGAAAATCACTCATTCAATAAAATTTATAAAAATAAAAATAAAAATCCAAAGCTTTTGACATGTTAACACTGAAACTACTGAACTCAAGTGTCTGAGTGAATGATTGTGAATTGTAATAAAAACCCAATTGAATTGAGGCTAATAAAAGCAGTGCTACTAAGAACAATTCAAAAAAGGACCCCAAAAAAAGTGGGTGTGAGTGAACACACAAGCATTTACGTGCTCCTCTCTTGAATCCTTACAAGACTACTTTTCATAGGACAAACCATGGTTTCATCTTACGTTTGAGATGTAGAGAAGACCTAGCCTGAATTTATTAAGGAACCGAGTTAAGAAAAACGCTTCACTCTACCTCATATCAGAATAGGATATACACCCAATTAATCAAGGTGCACAGAGGCTTGCTGTTGAATATATAATAAATATTTCCCACAAAAAACAAAATAAATAAATAAATATATAAAAAATTTAATTTTAAAAAAAAAAAAAAAAGCAAAACAAAACTTGAAAGAACCAAGTAGCCAACATCTTGAACACTATGAATCTATGATAGCCACAGAAGAATTTAGCTGACAATAAGAAGTTTTGAACACCCATTTCAAGTCATGTGGCACTACAACAGTTCAGGCTTTTAGCAGATACAAAATGGACAATCAATGGTTGTAAATACTAAAGAATTCCTCGACAAGAAAAATTAGAGGTTAATGCTTCAGTAACTTCCACGATTAAATTGACAAGAACAATAAAATGAATGCTTGCAGCATAAGATTGTATCATAAAATGTCCAAATTTTTATCATCTTACATTATAATAAAGTGCTTGCATATCAAGGATTAGCAATGTTAAAATCCTATTCAGTCTGTTTGGGAGAGCAATAAAACTGCATCACGTATTAAGTGAATCAAAAACTCATTTGAAAGCTCTTGTGATTTGGAAAGGCTGAGATCTGACAATTACTACCATTGTCATCAAACTGTGGTCTTGTGCTCAGGCTTGTGAGTATACTCAAAGTCTATATGCACAAAAGCTCTCTCAATTTCAGGGAGTTGCTCCAGCTTCTCTTGCAGTGTCTCACCATATTATGTGCTTTGTTCAGAAGCATGTCTTGTGGCAAAACTATGTCAACCTCCACAAAATAATGAGAACCAAAAGTGTATGCTCTTACTGTGTCAATGTGCTTGATATCTTCATGGTGGTTCCATATCAGATATGTTAACTTTGCCAAAAATTCAGGTGGTGCTGTCCTTCCAATTAGTGCAAATACATTCTCAAAGACCGTCTTTGTCCATGTATTCATTGTATATAAAGCTATCTGCATCACAGGTTCAAAGAAATCAACATGATAAGATAGAGTAAGAGTCAACTCCAAGAACCCAAAAATTCCATCTTGAGGCCACTTGTGCCCATTTGGTATCCCAATTTGAAATGGAATTTTATATGTACAGGTTTTTTAAACCTCAATTTTTTCCAGATACAGCTCTTTCTAAAAGCTGAAACAAGAAGCTGTACCAAACAGGAATTCTACCATGTCAAGGCATGGAGTGGCATTTTACTTTCTTTTCTTCTTCTTTTTTATTGAGTCATAAGAGTGGAAAAACCAATATTTTGTTATATTAAAAATTGGTAGCTGGTAATTGAGGTAATTTTAAGAAAAGAAAGGAAACTAAAACTTATAGAGTAGCTGAACCCAATTATATACGGTACAGTAAAAAGGGGAAAAAAAGGGGGTGGAATCAGTTGCATATGAACTTACTAAAATAGCTCCAGTAGGGTCAATCCACCACTTATATCGAATGGCCAGGACAGCTGCCGCCAAACCAATTGAATTAGTAATAACGTCGAAGAAATGATCTTGTGCATAGGCTCTAACAATTTCATTTTTAAATCTTCGACAATAAACCATGAGCACAAACTTCACTACAGTTACAAAGCACATTATTCCAATCATCCATTTCTCCTTCTGAGAATCCTTTTCAGGCTCAGTCTGTAATCAGGACACGAAATGATGATTATATTAATCACTGATATTGTAAAAGATTACCAAAACTAGAACTTTAGAACAACCATGCACAAGTGTTGCATTCACCAACTAAGACCGATCTAACCAGGATCTTATACATTTGGGTAGTACCTCAAACCTATGTCATCCTAAAGCACTAAAAACTAAGGAAACCTTGGAGCTCTGAGCTCTCACAAGACATCAAGAAGGGTGCTAATCTACAAACCCTTCTCAAATCCAACTTTGGTTAACATGTGTACAAGTCCAACTGTGCTCACTGGCTCACCGCCATATATACCCTTAAATTAAGTCAAAGCAAATATGATTAAAGTTGCATACCCTATTAACGAATTGTCGACCAGACTCAAGCAGTATTTGTAA
>JAGHPS010000997.1:0-76242 GCA_020976635.1 Castanea crenata
GATACAAAAGGCATAAATTTTTCCGTCCTTTTCAATTTTTACAATTAAAAAATAGTTTCATTGCATGTGCATTATCTGCCATCTAGACTTAATAAACTTCAGGTGAAATGTACAATAGTTTAATATAAATAAGAGTCTCAAAAGTGTCAAGACTTTGCAAATGTAGGTGTATTTATAATTAATTATTGCTATGTTTTTCCCGATGTTTCTTAGAAACGTCAAAGTCCGTTGATCTGCTTTTCCCTTTGCTTGTTAGGTCCATTTAGATAGAACTTATTTTGCTGAAACTGAAAACTGAAAACTAAAAACACTGTAACAAAATAATTTTTAAATGTGTGAATAGTATCGTGGGACCCATTTTTAATGAAAAAGTTGCTGAAAAGTGAAGTTTGTGGGATCGTAAATAGTGCATCCGTGCATTGTCCACTACTGAAAAGTCAAAACATGCGGCTGAAAAAAAAAGAAAAAAAAAAAAAAAGGGAAAGAAACGCAAACGTGGATCCGCAAACGCGGATCCAAATGGATACTTAGAAACGTCAAAGTCTAGGTCAACATTGGAATGTTTCCGTCTATATATTATCATATCTACACTCTAGCATCTATTTTCTGTTTGAATTAGGTAAAATTAATTAGCGTGTGTTCGATTTCATGGAAAATTAACATTGATTATTGACTTGTTTTGTTTTTATTAATAAGAAAAGGAGAGCAAAGTTAATAATATCGACAATCCAACTTTATTTTTAATTTATTTTTATAAAAAAACTCTTTTTCTTTTTCTTTTTGGGTAGACCATTTAGCAAGTTAAAAGTTGCGTCATTTGTGGTGGTGGATGGCTAAGATTAATGCTTTTGGTACATTTGAGAAAGGTGGAAGAAGTGATTTCATAGAAAAAGAAAAGAAAGAATAGGTGTAAATCGAGAAATTATAAGGTCCTCGTGGTAGACCACATCACTTTCATGTCTACCATTTCACTAAAAAAACTCCCATATGTTTAAAATTACTGAATCAGAATTTGTTTGTTAAAAACAGAAACTGACTACTCATTAAGCAATTTTAAATAGATGGGAGTCTTTCAGTGGAATGGTGGATAAGTAACGTGGTCCACCATGAGGACTGTATAATTTCTTGTGTATTCCATGTTAGAGGTCTTTTCCTACAACAAATTGGTAATAGAGGTTTCACTTTTACAAGAAGAAAAAAACTAAGAAATTTGGTATGCATAATCTTTCCAAATGATACATTTTACGTTTGTTAAATTGCCAAATGAAATGATACAAAAGGCATAAATTTTTCCGTCCTTTTCAATTTTTACAATTAAAAAATAGTTTCATTGCATGTGCATTATCTGTTAACTAGACTTGATAAACTTCAGGTGAAGTATACAATGGTTTAATATAAATAAGAGTTTAAAAAGTGTCAAGAATTTGAAAATATAGGTGTATTTATTATTAATTATTGCTCTGCTTTTCCCAATGCTTCTTAGAAACATCAAAGTCCATTGGTCTGCTTTTCCCTTTGTTTCTTAGAAACATTGAAGTCTAGGTCAACATTGGAATGTTTTTGTCTATATATTATCATATTTGCACTCGAGCGTATCTTCTGTTTGAATTAGGTAAAATTAACTAGCTTGTGTTGGACTCCATGGAAAATTAACATTGACTAACTTGTTTTGTTTTTATTAATAAGAAAAGGAAAGCAAAGTTAATAATATCGGTGGGTTCTAGTTATCTCTAATAGGCCAAAAACGTATTGACCCCTTATGATGGATTAATTGATTAATTAGCCAAGTTATTAATTAATCAAATTGACATGCAAAGCGTGGTAGCAAAAACAAATCACCAATTAAACTAAGTATGCAGCGAAAAATAAAAGACACGGTGATTTGTTTACGAATGGGGAAAACCTACACGGCAAAAACTCCACCGGGTGATTTTAAGGTCACCACTCCCGAAATTTCACTATTATCACAATAAGTGGTTACAAGTAAAGGAATCTCAAGTATCTTACCAATCTACAGTTGAACCCTTATCCCAATACCCAATTGGACTTGTTTTGTAGTGACAATTTCTCCTTTCAATGCACGGCTCCTAAGTACGTGACTAACTAATTGCGCGGATCCCAGTTGGCGACTTCAATCACCGACTAGAGAAGATGGTTGGCTGCAAAGTTCTTGAATTTATCCACATAATGAAGATCAAGAAGATGTTTGGTTACAAAACCCTACGGTGCAAAGACACAGCAACTTCTTCACAAGAGATATGAACTAGGGTAAGAACTTCGTCTCAAGTCACAACTTGCATGAACAAGGATTTCTCAATGCTTGTGCAACTTGCCTCACTTTGACGGTCCCTAAAATAATCTTTTTATATGTCTAGGGTTAGGAGAACAGAACTCAGAATCTGTTTTTCTTAAACCTCGATAGATAGAGGTATCGAGATGCTGTCGAGCAGCTGTCGAGCCACGGGGCTGGAACAGCTCTTTAAACCTCGACACATGCTAGCTGTCGAGCTTTAATGAATGTGCACTTTCAGCTTGTTTCTTCGACAGACTTGATGACTTCAACACTTGATCTTGAAACCCAGTTTCTTGAAGTATAAAATTCATCTTAATTCTACCCAATTACAAGTAAAGTGAGTTTTGTCAAAGGATTAGTCAATTACATAAATGAATGACATATGTTCTAAACAAGTAAAACACATATGTCCTAATAATCTCCCCCTTTAGTAATTAGTGACAAAACCACAACCAACAAATGAACATATGAGAGAAGTCATAAATCACTTAACTCATATTCACTAGTTGGATATAGTAAAATCTATCCTAACACAAGCTCTTGAAAAACTTTGCATAAAGAGAATTTATGACAAGTAGATTTTGACAACCTGTATTTCTGAAATACTTTAAACAAAACTCATCAAGACATCTTAGTGTGAAACAGAAATAATAGATTGCATACAAATACAGAATCATGTGTATAAAGAGAGAAAAGAAACAACACATGTAGAGAAAGGTGAAAGAAACATACATCATCACATATATAACAAAGATAAGCACAATGTATGTAATAATGGTCACAAGACCTAGGTATAAGAAGAGAATGTATCTAAAGTAAAGAAAATAAAAAGAGACAAGTAATCCTCACTACATCCCTCAACACTCAACACTCCCCCTATCAAAACTGTCCCTATACAAGCTCTCCTCCTAAGTATAACTACTCTCATAACCCAAAACTACTCCCCCTTTTTGTCACGAGTGACAAAGGGTAAAGTGTCAAGTAGACATCTCATCGGTAGAGCTAACATCTCCATCATCATCATCCGAAGTATCATCGTCATCACCATCATCATCCCCAAACTCGAAAGCCACAGGAGGAGGTGGAGGAGAAACCTCAGGAGCAAAACCACCCATGGTCGCCTGTCGCCAAGCAATGCGACCAACACGAACATACAACTTTGTAGAGAGCGTATCTAGGCGAGCATCCATGCGTTGAAGTTGGGCCATGATGTCTCCGAGTGACACATCGCCCGTAGAAGAGAAGGGAGCGGATGAGACACAAGTAGATCTAGATGGATCGGAATGAGAGGAAGGAGCTGTTGAACCTGTTTGTCGCGACCTAAGTTGTGCCTCACTATGTTTTACGGTAGCGGCATCTATGGCAACCATGACATGAAAAGGGTTGGAGACAGGAAAAGGGATGGAAAAATGGTGTAAAATCCTCGTGATAGTGGAAGGAAATATGAGCTTATCATGTGTAGTCGTATTCTTATACACATCTATGATAGAAAAGGTAAAATATGAAGGAAAGTCAATGGTAAGATCCTCAATAAGAGACAACAGAAAATGAGCACGAGGCTCTGTGATAGAGTTGTAGTGAGAGAGAGGATGTAAGACAAAAGTCATAACCATGCTTAAGAAACGAGGACCTTTAGCAAAAGGTCAACATGACGTAAACTGGTGCTCACCCCAATCAGAAGGGCGCTCACAGAAAGCAGTGATCATCTCATCTTTGGACATAGTCCGCAGATGCTCACAACCAGGGTAGTCAGTATGCGCAACCCTCGAAACATGGAGCACATCGGATACCAACTCCGGTGTGACAACTATGCACGTACCTCGAACGCGAGTGAGAAAGAGAGGTACTGAATAATCGAATCCATGCATGTTGAAATAAAACTCATGGATCAACACGGAAGGACAAGTGACCAGGACGTCACACAGTGACTCCCATTCCCGTTTGTGAAAGACATCGGGAAGGTCAGTGTCAGCGAAGTCCGTTAGAAAAACTTGGCGTTCCAAATGAACACCTCGTTTAGAAAAGTTCTTTGAGAAGTCCTAATGGGCTTTCTCATCACAGAACCGAACAGAAAGAGGAGTGGAATCAGAAGATGAAGAGGCCCTAGAACGAAGAGGGTTTTGGGTTGGAATCGACTTACGTTTTGGTGCCATAGACACTACTAACTCAAACAGAAAGAGAAGGGGGGAGAAAGAAACAATCAGAAAAGTTCCAAAACAATTCAAATATAACAAGTATATTGAAAAGAGAGAATGTATGCATGGGGAATGCATGAACATGTGACATGCAATATGAAAAACATCATGGGCTCAGCCCAATCCAATCCTACCAGCACACAAACATTTTGCACACATCTAAATGCATGAGAAGACTGTTAGAATGCAAATGTGATGCAATGCATGGAGTTTTTAGATCAAATCTACAAAACCCATCCCAAAAATTTCAAGAATAACTCATTGATTTGAAAAACCCCAAAATTTTTCAAAAAAACCCCAAAACCTAGGTTTTAAAACATGAAATGCATGTAAATGAGAATGATTAGATGCTTACCAAGTGAAGAAATACTTGAATAAGCGTGAGGAAACCTTGGGTAGAGGTTTGGAGTGAGAGAAAGAGGTTTGGAAGGTGAAGAATACAGAGCTATCGAGGGAGAGATCGAGAGAAATGAAGAACCGGATCGCACAAAATCTATATATAGATCCTCAGTAAATCTCGACAGATACAAGTATCGAGAGGTGTCGAGCCATCTGTCGAGGGAGGTGTCGAGAAAAACAACTTTGATAGATAAATCTATCAAGAAGGTGTCGAGGAACAAGGCAAAGTCATAAGAACAGAAGCTCGATCGATCCACCAAGTGTCGAGAAGCTATCGAGAGGTCAGGAGGTTTCTCGATCGATCCAGAAGGTGTCGAGAAGCTATCGAGATTGCGATAAGAAAAAACTGAGAAGCTCGACAGATAGCCAGGTGTCAAAGAGGTATTGAGGAGGTGTTGAGCCAGCTTTTCAAAACAGTTTTTTGAGATGGGAAAAACTCAAACATGAATGCAATTACGCATGCAACTCAACCAAAAATCCAAACACATATTTAGACTCTCAAAATCATCTCTCAACAATAATTTTAAGCACAGGGATAAAAAAAAAACACACTCACACACTAAACAAGTCTAACCGATTTTATATTTCAAAAAACAAGTCAAGACAATTTAGTGAGCATACATCAACACATGTAAACCTTGTGATGGCCAAATCACATTATACCTGCACATGTATCAAAAGTAGCAAAGAATATTGCGTGTTGTGTGTTAAAAACATCGCAAGATTGCATGTCTGTCTTAAAGTTATGACGATTTGAGATATGAGAAAATCACTTTAACTCATACACAATCATAACTGTTTGATGGGGACTATCACATTTAAGGTACATCCTATAACTCCCACATCTCCTAGAAAACACGCTTGCAATCATATTTAAAGCATTTTTTTTTTATCTTTTTGCTTTTATTTTCTTTGCATATTTTCTTTTTATTAAGCAAATCATGCATGGATATATAAAAAAGAGAGAAGAAATACCAAATTATGTTAAGCTTTTGACATTGCACTTTTGCTATGCCGAAGCATATAGATGTCTTATCATGATTGGCGGGTAACAGTGGTGAGATGGTTATTTATGTCTTTCTCTTAAGATTTTCTAGTCTTACTCGTCAAAAAGAGTGATACGAGTGTTAAGTACAAGAGATCACTTAACCTTACTCATCATAAACAAAGAGCCACAAAACTCACTTGCTTAGTTGTGCATAAGAATGCGCATTTAAGCTACAAGAGATACAAAGTTTAGAAAACTCTGTTTTAAAGGCCATTTTAAGGTTCACAAGAATCGATGTACACATACACACACTGTTTTTATATTTCTCAAATTTTCAATTTTTTTTTATTTTTATCTGAAAAACAAAATAAATCAAAAACTGAAAACACACAAACAAAATCATGTTAAACAAAGTAAAACAAAGCATAAAACTAGACTGACTCAAAACATTAAAGCAAAACACACAAGTAATGCAAAAACAAAAACAAGAAGGGGAGAGAGAGAAGAAGTGAGTAAATCACTTGGAACTCTTTTCCTTCCACACCTTGGAAGAACCTTTCCTTTTTGCAAACCCTTGAACCGGTGATGAGGGGGAAGGATTGAAACCGTTCAAGTTTGAAAAGAACCTGAGGGCTTTAATAAGATCTCCAAGAGGAGCAAAAGAGGTTTGAAGCTGATTCTGGTTCCCAGATGCTATCATGTCATTGCTTTATTGAGTGGCTAACCACTTATAGCAATTTGGTCGAGTATGACCGGCAATACCAGAATGATGGTAGAGATGCTGCTTCTTCTGTTTAGGCTTTTAAGAGTTAGCCTTTTTAGTCCTAGGGTTTTTAGTTTCCTTCTTCTCAAGCTTAGGGGGTGCTCCTAAGATGGACTTACCCTTGTCTAGGTTCTCACTTGCTAATTCAGTTTTAACATCATTGTTCTCAATTTTAATATTATTAGCAGGATGAACAAAAACAGTAGTACTAGCAGAAGCAATATTAGAGGAAGAGAATTCATACCCCAAACCGGTTCAATCAGAAGCAGATTTCTAAATGCTGAGCATCTCATCCAGCTTCGTACTTGATGTCCTCTCCAGTTGAGCTCTAACTTGAAACAGCTCCGCTTCAAGCTTTTTGGTCTTCTCAGCCAAGAAATTGTTCTCGAATCTCAGTGCCCCAATAGTTTGATTTGCTTCATCAAACTTAGTGGAAAGCTCCTCACAGTCAAGTTTCACATCACTGAGCTTCTTGGTGGCCAGCTTATAAAGTTTCTCATGCTTCTCAAAAAGCTTGTACAGTTTCTCATAGGCTGTATGGATATCATCTTGATCATTAATCTTTTCAAATTTGGATTCCACCAATTTCTCTTCTTCATCCACATCTTCAACAATCCCTTAAGTAGGATTGACAGTGGTAGTGAAGGCATTCAAAATTTCATCATCCTCATTGTCGGAATCATCCTTAGGCTCAGTGTCGCCCAAAGTAGCAGCTAGTGCCTTGCTCTTCCCAATGCTTTTGAGATATGTGGGACACTCCTGTTTCATGTGACCGAAGCCTTGACATCCGAAACACTTAGGTCCTACGAGAACAGTGTACTGACCGTCATCCCTAGCATCCTTCTTCCCTTTATCTTGGCTCATGAACTGAGAAGAACTAGATTGCCTACGGTCCTTATCGAAGCCTTTTCCATTGGTATTTTTCATGAATTTCTTGAATTGCATGGTGATGTAGGACTTCATCTTAAAGTCTTTATCATCTGATGACTCATCTGTCTCACTGCTCTTGGCCTTCAGTGCCATGCTCTTGCCTTTACTCGACTTGCCAATTCTTGTTAACCCTAGCTCATAGGTTTGTAGATTGCCAACCAGCTCAGTTAGAAGAATCTTGTCAATATCCTTTGATTCTTCTATTGCTGTGATCTTGGCATGGAATCTCTCGGGCAGAGATCTGAGCACTTTTCTCACAATCTTGGGTTCAAGAATGGTCTCCTTAAGATTGAAGGCAGAGTTTACCATGTCCTTGAGCTTGGCATAGAACTCATTAAACGACTCATCCTCCTCCATCTTAATTTCTTCAAAACTTGCAGTGAGCCTTTGTAGCTTTGAATCTTTGACAGCCTTTGTTCCCTCATAGGTTGTCTAGAGGATGGTCCATGCTTCCTTAGCAGTTTCAATGGAGGATATCTTCTTGAACTCCTCATTAGTGACCGCACTAAATAAGGCATTCAATGCTCTGCTGTTGAAGTTTGCCACCTTGATCTTAGCTTTATCCCAATCGGCCGGCGCTTCTTTAGGCTTGATCTAGCCTATCTCCACAACTTGCCATACCTTCTCATCTAGAGACTGCAAGAAAGCTTTTATGTGTACTTTCCAGTATGCATAGTTAGTACTATCAAACAATGGAGGTGTAATAAGAGACTGACCTCTGTTCATGACAAACAGGGGTCAATGGATCACACATAAAGATTAACCCTAATCAGAGTGTGCTTGCTCTAATACCACTTGATAGGCCAAAAACGTATTGACCCCTTGTGATGGATTAATTGATTAATTAGTCAAGTTATTAATTAATCAAATTGACATGCAAAGCGTGGTAGCACAAACAAATCACCAATTAAACTAAGTATGTAGTGAAAAATAAAAGACACGGTGATTTGTTTACGAATGGGGAAAACCTACACTGCAAAAACTCTATCGGGTGATTTTAAGATCACCAATCCTGAAATTTCACTATTATCACAACAAGCGGTTACAAGTAAAGGAATCCCAAGTACCTTACCAACCTACAGTTGAAATCTTACGCCAATACCCAATTGGACTTGTTCTATAGTGACAATTTCTCCTTTCAATGCACGGCTCCCAAGTATGTGACTAACCAATTGCGCAGATCCCAGTACGCGACTTCAATCACCAATTAGAGAAGATGGTTGGTTACAAAGTTTTTCAATTCATCCACACGATGAAGATCAAGAAGATACTTGGTAACAAAACCCAATGGTGCAAAGACATAGCAACTTCTTCACAAGAGATATGAATTAAGGCAAGAACTTCGTCTCAAGTCACAACTTGCATGAACATGGATTTTTCAATGCTTGTGCAACTTGCCTCACTTTGACGGCCCTTAAAATAATCATTTTATATGTCTAGGGTTAGGAGAAAAGAAGGCCCAAAGACACATCCACGGATTGGAATAAAAAACAGAACTCATAATCTGTTTTTCTTGAACCTCGACAGATAAAGGTATCGAGATGCTGTCAAGCAACTGTCGAGCCACGGAGCTGGAACAGCTCTTTAAACCTCTACACATGCTAGTTGTCGGGCTAGCTGTTGAGCTTTAATGAATGTGCACTTTCAGCTTGTTTCTTGCACATACTTAATGACTTCAATACTTGATCTTGAAACCCAGTTTCTTGAAGTATAAAACTCATCTTAATTCTACTCAATTACAAGTAAAGTGCGTTTTGTTAAATGATTAGCCAATTACATAAATGAATGACATATGTTCTAAACAAGTCACTACAACAAAATGTATTTTTAGTGACGAAAATACAACTTTAGTGACGAAATATAAATTTCGTCACTAATAATGAAAAAAATTATAACATTTAGTGACGAAAAATAAATTTCGTTGCTATTGTGATTTGAAAAATGGGCGCCAGTGGAGGGAAACTTTGGTGCGAGTTTAATTAATCTATGTGACGAAATAGTTCGTCGCTAAAAGTTGAAATTTTTAGTGACGAAATATTTCGTCACTGTAGGTATTGCTATGGATAGTATTAGTAACGAAAATCTTTTCGTCGCTATAAAGAAGAATTAGCGACAAAAAATATTTGTCACT
The DNA here is from genome assembly GCA_020976635.1 of Castanea crenata. Taxonomy (NCBI): domain Eukaryota; kingdom Viridiplantae; phylum Streptophyta; class Magnoliopsida; order Fagales; family Fagaceae; genus Castanea; species Castanea crenata. The sequence goes on from JAGHPS010000997.1 coordinate 9,700, forward strand.
AAAAATAATAATAGTTTTGCACTTATATGTTTTTAGTGACGAAATCACAATTCGTCACTAAAAATATGATTTAGCGACGAAATATGAATTTCGTCTCTAAAAATCTTAACAAAGCCCGGTCTTTAGTGATGAAACTGAAATTCGTCACTAAAACCTTAAAAGCCTAATTTCAATACCCAGCTAAACCACAGAACATTTCAATACCCAAGAGCCATTTCAGTCAAAAACCAAAAAAACCCAAATTGCATGTGAAGCCATCGTCGCCGATTAAGCTCAACGGCGACACTTCAGCTCGCCGGGCGTTGGCGACGCTTTAGCTCGCCAGACGTTGGCAACACTTCAGAGTCGTGATCGGTGATGCTTTAGCTCGCAGATCGTGCGCTTCAGGTTGCCGATCATTGGCGACGCTTCAGCATCGCGATCGGTGACGCTCCAGCTCGCAGATCGTAATGCTTCAGGTTGCAGATTGTGAAGTTTCAGGTTGCCGGTCTTTGGCGACGTTGAAGCGTCACGATCTGCGACCTGAAGCATCGTGATCGACGACGCTTCAGCTCACAGATCGTGACACTTGAGGTGTTCCAAGGTGGAGATGTCCTTGTTGATGACCTTGTATCTTTTAAGAGGGTCTAAGGAGATGATTGTCTGGACCTTGGCTTCCTTGGTTGATTGAGATTGAAGTTGATTGTGCGCTTTAGGTTGGCTACAATTGATTGCTTCAATGCAACTGTTGGTGGTAGCCGTACCAAGTTTAATTGAAGTAGCTATTGTTGAAGCTTGAATGTTCTTGCTAGAGGCCATTGAAGTTGGTAGCAAGATGATGAAGATTTTTTTTTTTCTTTAAAGGAGAATGAGATGAGAGGCAGAGATGTCCCACTGGGCGTGCCAGAATTTGTGGACGACTAAATTTCTTAGTTCGAAATGAATCAAACAAGTAAAATAGTTTCACAAATACGAATTTGTATTGATAAATGTGTGGTACAATTCTCTGTAATTACAAAAGAGTGATCCTCTTATTCGATCTCCTTGAAAGATTTATTGATTGTAATTGTGGTAATGTGATTTTGATTTGAACATAAGATATTCTTCAATTTGGCTGAGGAATGGATCGAAGATCTTTGAAACGGAATTACGATGAATCTCTGGCTATGAGCTTGTTAGAAATTCTTTGTTCTTCGTGTGTTCTTCGTGTTCTTCGTGTGTTCTTCGTGTTTGAAGGTTTGTGGTGGAAATTCTTCGGTGCTTTAGAGGCTTGAATCCGTAGAGCTTCACCGATTTGTGGTTTGTTGAGGTTTCTGGAGGCTTTTGAGCTTGATTCCAGTGAACTTTGAGATTTAGGAATATGATTTGGATGATTCCTCTTTGATTGTTCTTCATGTGTTCTTGGCGTTCTTCGTCTTTGAAGGTTTGTGGTGGAAATTCTTCGGGGCTTTGGAGGCTTGAATCCGTAGAGCTTCACCAATTTGTAGTTTGTTGAGGTTTCTGGAGGCTTTTGAGCTTGATTCCAGTGAACTTTGAGATCTAGACAGCTTGTTTGGATGACTTTACTTAGAATGTTGTTTGTATTCGAGGTTGAAGTTCTTGGAGTTCTTGGAGGCTTCGGGGTTTGATTCCGGCAGAGCTTCGTTGATTTCTGAACTCAAGATATCTTCTTCCTTTTGTCTCCGTCTGTGTCTTGTGTGTTGTTCTCCTCCTTTTCTCCTCTTCCTCCTTTCTAAATGTCTTAGGAAGACTTCTATTTATAGGAGTTTAGGGGTAGGTGAGCGACACGTGGCGGAGTCTGATTGGTGACACTTGTCACAGCTTGATTGGTCTGCTTATGTCATTGCTTACACGTGCTGAGTGCTTGTGTCACTGCTTACACGTGCGAGGCTGCTTGTGTCATCGCTTACACCTACTGATGCAGTTTCATGCCTTCATTTCAATGACACTTGGCGAATTTCTATTGGTTTTCTGAATAGTGATGTCAAAACTTAGCAGCAGTACGTGGCGCTCTGTAATTGGTTGTATTTTGTGGACTTTGGTAGTATGATGTGTCAGCTTGTGATAGGTCGAAAATTTTCCTTCTCTACACCTCAATTTTAACATTGGTTTCTATTTATTCCACTTCCAAGGGGTATCACATATAGTTGCTGCAGCCCAATTAATAATCACAAAACTGCCAAATAGTCAAAAATTGTAAAATCCAAAATCTTCTGTCTTAGTCTAATTTGATCGATTCCTTTGTAGCAAAATAGAATCGCATGCACTTTGTTAGCATATTTTTTTTTACGGTTCACAACAAAATCTCAGAATATTTTCATAGCAAGCTGAGGTGTAACTGTTAAGTGTTAACCAACTATATGTCAATATATATATACACACATACACATATTGTGAGATTTTATTGTGCCCCTAAATTTTCTTTGGATTTAGTATGCCTTATCTGTTAGCATCTGTATAAGATTGATTCTAATCTTATCCTTGACTAAGACACAGAATCATGGAAAATCTTGGACAACATAATTTTCCATGATTTTAATCTCAATCAAGATCCCTTGTCCCCGCTAGGTCAATTACTTAAGTCTACATATTCACATGCAAAGAAAATTACATAAAATATATATAATTGTGAATACAAATCTTCTATCTTATTTTTTATGTTCCATTATAAATTCTATCATGACTATGTGTTTGGTTTTTTTAATTTTTTTTTCCTTTTAAACTAAAGTTATTTGATAAAGAAAATCAAACTAAAAATACAAGACTAGTTATGGTTAATAGAGCATAAAAATATATAAAATAAGATGGAGAATTTGCATTCTCTTTAATGTGGTTGCCCTAGCCCCCAATGAAGCCAACGAGTGGTAGTATATATCAGTGGCGGAGCTAGAATTTCAAGTTAGGGGGGGGCAAGATTAAAAGATAAAATTGAAGGTAAAATTAATCTAATATAAATTAATCGATACTAAATACACACAATTTAAACATGTTATTTGGATCTTTAAAATAAATTGGAAAAATAAAGTAATGTAAAAATATTAAGAATATAGCAATATGCTTATGAAGTTTTATTCAGCTATACGCAACTCAATGTCATGAATTCTTTTAAAATTTCATATAGACATTTTTACTTTTTTATGTCATTAAAATTCAAGTTTATAGCAAAACCTCAAGTTTGATATTGAAAAGGTTGATAACTAGGGAAAAAATTGTAAGTTGAAAACCAACTGGTGAGGCACTAAAGTAGGCACATTACACATAAATATAAATTTTTTCTTTCAAAGTCCAATTCAGTATATATATATATTTTTAGTCGTAGTTGGCAATGTAGTGTGCAAAAAAAAAAAAACTATTAGATGAGACCTATTATGTAAAAAAAGTGTTGTCATGTGAATGTAAAATTGTCTGATAATTGTTGACAAGCTAATAAATATAAATAAAAAGAAAAAAGTAGATTATCTTTTGTGTCAACTTTCAAGTGGGAACTTCTACTACATTTTACACCACTATTGCTTGAGAAATTTTGAGAAGACAAGGGGGACAAGTGCCCCCCTCCCTCCGCCCCTGGTAAATATACCTGGTATTGTAAATATGGCAACATATAGTTGGCTTAAGTACCCCATAATTTTTCATATATATATATATATATATAATGGAATTTTTCAAAGATATTGATTATGGTGGAAAAATAAACCTTAAAAGTAACACCCAGAAAATAGAAAATTTAGCAAATGTCTTATCAGAATACAATCTTTTTTTTTTTTTTTTTCCTGTAAAGAGAGAAGTCAGATTAAGAAACGAAGACTTGATAAGTGACGCAAAAGCTATTCAATTCAAATCATGGGAAGGGAAATGGAAAACTTTTTTTCCTGATGAATGAAGAAAAAAGGGAAAAAGGCAAGTGAAGAGATACTCCGTAGAACTTGCTAAGAAAATACTACTTTAACTTTGAGTTCAACATTTTCCTGTCACTTTTTTTTCCCCCTAAATTGTCTCCCTTGCTCTTTTTTTGCTGATTTTACTTATCCCGTACGTGTAAAATTAATTAATGGCTACTTTTATCTTTTGTGTCCAAATGCAAATTGTCCAAGTGCTGTGGCTGTCGCTGTCGGGCAGGGAGTTGTTTTAACGGTAGAAGTGTAAAAACAAGTTAGGAAAAACTTTGCAGAGCTTGCTAGAAAACACTAGTTTCAACTTTCGAGTTCAACTTTTTCCTTATTTTCTTCCTTCTTTTTTCTTTTATATCGGCTACTTTCTTCTCTCATGCCCAAATTGTCCAAATTGTCCAAATGACGTCACAAACTCGAATCTGTCTTCTGTATGCCACAACAACAAGATTTGCGCTTAACAACCATATAATGACAAAATGAATCAAATTTTGCGCCAAAAGTAATAAAAAGACAAGATTTTGACACTACACTACAAATTTGGAATACCCACTACAGTTTAAGCTTTTGAATTTAACTTTGAAAATTATCGTATAAAAAAATAATAATCACTTTCTAAAATCTAATTAACGAAAACTTATAGGAAAAATAAACCCTTAAAAACTATGATTCACACATTGCTTAAGTGAATACAGGAATTTTGGACCTCTCTTCAAATGACATACGAGAGAACACAGGAGTTTTCAAGACTAGGCTAGGAATATCTTCAATTTTAACATTGGCCTCTACTTATACCACTTCCAAGGGGTATCACATATAGTTGCTGCAGCCCAACTTATAATCACAAAACTGCCTAATAGTCAAAAGTTGTAAAATCCCAAATCTTATGTCTTAGTCTAATTCGTCTGATGCCTTCGTAGTAAAATGGAGCTGCTTGCCCTTTGCTAGTAGAATATTTTTACAAATACAACAAAATCTCACAATATTTTCATTATAAGTTGAGGTGTAATTGTTAAACCCACTATATGGCAAAATTAAGATTATATTGGGATGCATCACAACTCAAAACAAAAGTATTGTTGAAATATTGTGAGATTTTATTGTGTCTCTAGACTTTCTTTGGTTTTAGTTTTAGTATGTGTTATCTATTAGCATCTATATAACATCAATTGATTCTAACCTAATCTTATCCTTGACTAAGACAAAAACTTAGACAACATAATTGTCCATGATTTAAGTTCAAGATCCCTTGTCCCCGTTAGTTCAATTACTTAAGTCTATATATTCATAAAATAAAATAAAAACCTTAAGTCTATATATTCAATATATGTTCACATGTAAAGAAAATTATGTAGAATATATTTTAAATACAAATCTTGTCATATTTCTTATGTTCTAGTTTATATTCCATCGTGACGATGTGTTTGATTTTTTTTTTTCTATTAAATTTAAGTTATTTAATAAAAAAGTCAAACTAATAATATATGACAAGTTATGATCAATAAAGCACGGAGTATATAAAATAGTACAGAAAATTTGTATACTCTTAAACGTAGTTGCCTTTTCCCCCCAATGAAGCCACTTTCAACGAGTGGCAGTATATATACCTGGGATTATAGATATGACAATATAGTTGGCTTGAGTACCCGATATTTTTTCAAAGATATTGATTACAGTGGAAAAATAAACCTTAAAAGTAACACCAAGAAAATAGCAAAATCAGCAAATGCCTTATCTGAATACAATCTTCTTCTTCTTCTTCTTCTTTTTTCTAGTAAAGAGGGAAGTCAGATTAAGAGATGAAGACTTGATAAATGACGCAAAAGGTATTCAATTCAAATCATGGGAAAGGAAATGGGGAACTTTTTTTTTCCTTCTAATGAATGAAGAAAAAGGAAAAAAGGCAAGTGAAGAGAAATTCCGTAAAGCTTGCTAAAAAACACAACTTTAACTTTGAGCTCAACATTTTCCCTTCAAATTTTTTTTTCCTATACAGCCTCCCTTGCTCTTGTTCTTCCTGTCTTTTTTATCCCTTGCAACATTAATTAATGTCTACTTTTATCTTTTGGGTTCAAATTAAATGCAAATTATCCAAGTACTATCGCTCGGGTGGGGAGTTGCTTTAATGGTAAAAGTGTAAAACAAGCCAAGAAAAACTTTGTAGAACTTGCTAAGAAAACACTCTTTCAACTTTCGGTTCAACTTTCATCTCTCATGCCCAAATTGTCCAAATGATGTCGCTGGGGTTTTCGATTTATTTTAATAAATAAAACTATTCACCTTAGATGGGGATTAAGGGTGGGGACTGGTAGTTGTTTAAGGGTGAAAGTGAAACCTACAGAGTTGGGACCAAATTGTACTCTTTTGGGGGGACAAAAAGAACAAACACTATAGACATAAACATTTTCACAAATTATTAATGTAAGAATTCTTTACTATTTTTCTTTTGGATTCAGTACTGATATCACTTTATTTATTTCTCAATAACCACTTATCACATCAAAAATTTGAAAAAAAAAATTGTAAAATTTTTTGTAACCCTAGCATTTTCCAAAAAAAAAAAAAAACCCAAAATTGAGTGGATTTGCCTCGTTGAGTCTCACCGACAAGAATGAAAGTCATATTGGCATTAAGAGCTTGCAAGAAGAATATGTATTCTCCGTCAACCCAACCAAAGAATGAGATCATATTTTTCAAAGTTCAGTCATTTTATATTCAAATAAAAGACTTTAAGGAGTCAGCTTGATTTTGATCCCTGTTTAATCTTTTAATTTTTATTTATTTATTTTTTGCATGCAGTTATAGCTATAAATAGTTTATAATGCTGGGGATTCTGAGAGCTTATTAAGTAATTGGAAAAAAAAAATCCGATTGTTGCACTGAATCTATTAGTTGTGCTTCTTCTCTTCTTGATCCTAATTTTAATCGCTCTTCATAGGCGACGATAAAGATCATGAGTGGAAGATCCCTAAAACTTCTCTATGTGTTTCTAATGCTTTTCCTACATTAAAATCAGCCCTTGCATTCACTTCGGGCGTTGGAGATGACAGCGTTAAGTGCATAGAGAAGGAGAGACAAGCCCTCCTTGAGTTCAAAAAAGGCTTTGCTGAAGGCTACCAGGGCAAGCTCTCTTCTTGGGGGAATGAAGATGAAAAGAATTCCTGCAATTGGGATGGAGTTTACTGCAACAATCAAATAGGCTGTAGAGTTTATTTAGACCCCTTAAACCATAATTGGATTAACCTAGTTAACACGCCAAGTTATTACTTAGTTCAAATTCCAGATCTAGCTAGGTTAACACAATTATATAATCATATCAATGCAAAGTGTGGAATATAAAAACACAAAGATATGATGACCCAGGAAAACCAAACCGGTAAAAAACCTAGGGAGAATTTAACCTAGCTATCTTCAAGGTAAAACCGAATCCACTATGAAAGAATTGAAGTTGTACAATAGCGACTTAGACCACTAACATCCTATTGCTACCCACCAATAAAAACTTACTGACATGACCACGTGCAAGCTTCGAGACCATGGACTCCTTCTTTCTTCGATTCTCCAGCAAGTACAAGCACTCCCACTTATGTATCTTTAAGCTCTTATGGCAGCAACTGAATGATCATCAAGTTTTCAAAGAAATCTCCTTCTTGATAATTCCAAACTTGTGTGAAAGCAAGCACCTCTTAGATCTCACAAGAGATTCACACAAACAGCAATATGAGCAACCTCAAAAACGTGATTAGGGTTTACCTTTTATACCTAGGGCAAAACATAAAACCCTACACGTCATATGGGCTTAGGGCTGAGTTGAAAATTCTGCAGAAAAAAAAAATCTGCACGACTTTCGATCGGTCGAGTCTAATTCTCGATCGATCGAGTCAGGTAAAATGCACAGTAACTTCTACAGTTAACTCGATTCAAACTTTACATAAATCACATATTTTGAGCAAGTCTAAAACATAACTAGACACCTGTTTTGATCATGGTTTGCCAACAATACACATTAGAGTTCTAATACATTAGTTCCTAAGTACTTAGAACCTAACAAACTCCCCCTTTGGCAATCCGTGATAAAACACAACTAAAAACTCAAAGTTTACAAAGAAAAGCCCTTTACAAAAATATGCCCATTATAACAAATCCAATCCTAACTACTATCCATCAGTTGCAAGTGTAGACAGCAGCTCAATTGAATCAACCTGTATATTTCCTGAAACACTAAACAAAACGCATAAACGTATGTGTGGAAAATACAAGTAAATAAAAATAAAAATCTTGATTTCACAAAACACAAAACATAGACAAATATCAACGAATAACTCATAATCATAAGTCTATAAACAGTTAAACAAGAAACATATCCAAAAAAAAAACTCCCCATAACAAGAATACTACAAGAGCCAAACACTCCAACAATCTAATCTCCACAGCCTCACAAGGTCCCAAACGCTCCAATATCTCAAAAACTCAAAACTCCCCCTAACTAAATACAAAATCTACTCCCCCTTTTTGTGACGGAATGCCAAAGGATAAATCAGAATCCATCATCAAAAGGAGGTGGCGAAGACAAACGTCTAAGAAGCGCCAAGTCAACTCGCAAAGCACGGATCTCGTCCAGAATGTCCACCAAAATCTGACCATGAGCCGCCTGAACGATCACGGCAGACTCCAAAGTACTACGAATGTCAAAGTCATCCGAAGTCGATGGTGGAGGAACATCAACAGCAGCATCTCCTACAGGATCAGCAGACTCCTCACCAAAAGGAACACCTGTAGAAGAAGGGGGTATGGTACCAGAAGACTCAACACTAGGACGTTTAGAGCGCTCTCTCATCTGAATAGCCCTTTGCCTAAAAACAACAAAATCCTATCAATGAAAATAGGATGAAAAAGAGCATGAGCAGTAGAGGAACTCCTATAAACTTCGTTCAAAGAACGAAGAAACAGGTGAGGAAAACTAATAGGAGCATCTGTAACAAAAGCATACAAAAATGCACATCGCTCCAAAGGAATGGTGTGCAGATGCGAAATAGGCCATAAGGAATGACACGTTATCCTAAAGAGAAGATAGGTAGACTCAGTGAGCTCAGCAGAAGTGATCTGAGGATCAGAACCCCACCGGATAGAAGTACCAATGATGTAGGATATGATGTCGTCTAGGGGAGGAGACACATCATAGGGGTAAACAAGATGCTGAACAAGAGGCACCCCAAGAGCATTAGCCACTATCGAAGGGGTAATGGTGTACTCATCACCACGAATCCAACTCCTCACAAGAGTGTCGGAATCATAGGGGTAAACAGAGAGGTTCGAATAGAACTCTCTAATCAAGATGGCTGGAAAAGGAGAGTCAAAATCCAAAAGAGACAGCTAGTCTCAACGCTCAAAGTTTGCCCTAATGGCAGGATCAATCTCATCTAACAGAACCCTACGCTTAGCCCAAATCTTTCTCTTAGTGTTAAGAGTCTTAAAAGTCTCTTGGTGCTTCTCACTCAAGAACCTGTCACTCTCAAAGGAAGGATCAGAAGTAGAGGTGGATGACCTATTGGCTCTAGTCTTCCTAGGCATGGTGCTATAGTAAGAAACAGAGACACAAGAGAAAAAACAAAAACAGAACACAAGGACAGACTGCAAGTTAGCACAACAAAAAAATCTATATGATGCATGAACAGATAAATTTCATGATGCATTCTCTAATGCAGTGACAACAAGTTCAAATTTTTAAGTTTAGAATCACAAAATTGGCTTGAGAATAGAGTTTAAAACAAAAACTCCAAAATTTTGAACAACCACTTGTTGAAATTTTACTTAATTGACCAATTGATCATCACACAAGTTAGATAATAGTTTAAAATGATCAATTACAATAACCAACAAGCCAATTTCATCAATCAAACTCAATTTGAACAAAAACCCCAATTCGGATCAAAACAAGCCCTAGAATTTTCACTTCTCCAAAAAAAAAAAAAACCAAATTAATCAAATTAAACACCATAGATCATGATGATAGCATTGTATGACAAAAACCCATCGATCAATTTCAAAAAATAAGGCTCGAATCATCAAAAACCCCAAAATATCCTTAGGTCTGAAAATCTCTCTTAAATACATGAATCTATGCATGAAACATGAAATAAAATGCAAAAGAAAGTGTATAAAGGTCTTACTGGCCTTTGGAGAGGAAAACCTTGCAAAAAGAACGAAGGAAAACAACAAAAATTTGATTGAAGCCTTGATCGGATCGTATATAGAGAGAAAGTTTGAAAAACTTTTTGAAAAGTGAAAAGAACACGTGAAAAGAAATCCTTTTTAAAAAGTCTTTACACGATTTTCGATCGATCGAAAAACATATTCGATCGGTCGAAAATGCTTCGATTGATCAGAAACCAATCGAGCACCGATCGAAACAGACAAAGGCTAACCAAAAATTTAATCGCAATTTCGATCGATCGAAAAACATATTCGACTGAACGAAATTCTAGAAAACACAATTTATGAAAAATAGAGCAATTTGATGCAAAAACTCCTCAAAGCATTGAAAAGTATGAATAAAATGCATGAGTATGAGATGAAATGTTTTTCAAAAACACAAGTTTTGAACCCAGTTTTCCCAAAATTAAGATTTTCCAAACATTTCCTTGAATTCTCAAGCATCAAAATGATTTTGCAAAATACTCAAGGCATTTTCAAACTTGGTTGGTCAAACCAAAAACACATACAATAACATATACAAAGTTTAGCAAATAGTAACTTGTGTTATGTGTGCAATTAGCATAAGCTTGAGATACATGTGAGGTGATATGTAAGTGAAAATCAACCACAAAGTCTTCAAAATTCATCACAAAGAATTTGAAAGAGACTATCACCGAAAGAGTTACATCATATAACTCCCACATCTCCTAGATCATAAGCTTGCAATCATGTAATTTTCTTGATTTGGCCTCATAATGTACACACAGATTTTAAGTTTTTCAAAAACTTATTAAATAAAAGCCGAGATAATGTACACACCAATTTTATTTATTTGATTTAGCATTAAGTCCAATAATGTACACACCAATTTTAATTATATAAATAGAGGCTACACCTTATGTTCTTTTTATGCATGTGCTACACTTTCTTAAGTACAAAATCTTACGATATGCACTAAGGTGTTCATGATTGGCTAGTAAACAGTGCTGAGATGGTTATTCATGCCTTTCTCAAAAGGTTCAAGTCCGACAGTCAAGAACTAGTGACTTCAAGATCATGACAAAGTAATCAAAAACTACAAATATCTTCACATACAACATGCACTACAAAGCTACAACTAGTAAAGTGCAAGAAATTAAGCTCATTCAAACTAAACACAGTACATAGACATGTTATTTGTAAATAAATTGACCAACCTTGTTTTCAAAAACCAAGAAAATAAATGCAAAAACACATTTTGCTTCCCTTTTTCTTTCCCTTTTTTTTTATAATAAAAAATAACAAAAACATCCTAGAATGAAATACATGAATGTTATGCAATGCAAATCCTAGAAAACAAAGAGAACAAAAAAAAAAAAACAGAAAAATAAGAAAAATGGTCACAAAGAGTAGAGTAATGAAGCACAATGACCGTGTTAGAAAGACTCGCTTAGATTGAGCCTTTTGCATCTACAGTCTTTTAGATGCACCTTGAGCATTGGAGTTCTTAGTCATATTAGAATAATTTCCAACTCCAGAATTGAAATAAAGGTTTAAAGCCTTTACTAACTCACCAATAAGTACCATAGGATCTTGTGCTTGAGGCACATGTACTTTTGGTTTGTTTGCTCTTTTAGCAGCTTGAAGCTTGTAACAGTTTGGACGAATGTGCCCAGACTTTCCACAAAAATGACAAACTCATGCAGGCTTATCATGTGTCTTGTTCTTAGAAAGGGTCGACTTCTGAGATTTAGACTCTTTTAGATCAATCATAATCTTCTTGAGAGGAGAAACTTCTATGGGTTTGACAACTTCACTAACAACCTCACTCACATGGGGTTCAGAAGAAGATGAAGGAACAAAGACTGTGGAATTAGGTGCAGACACATTGATACTTTCTACAAAACCTAAACCAGTTTTGTCGGAATGAGACTTTTGAACACTCAACATCTAATCAAGTTTGGAACTAGCCGACCTATTCGTTTAGTCTCTAGCAACAGATAGTTCATGTTTCAAAGTTTTAACTTTATCAAGCAAAAGCATATTCTCAGTCTCCACATTATTCAAAAGTTTAGTAGCATCAAACAAATTCACAAGCAAATTTTTCTTATTAAGCTCAAGAGATGCAATTTTCTTTAAGCCTAATTCAACATTCATGGCATCCTTTGCAGCAACTTGGCAAAGTTTATTGTAGGCTTCTTGAAGATCTGCATCCTCAAAGAGTTCCCCATCAAAAGGGTTCTCTTCAACAGTCACACTTTCATTTATTACAGCAATAGTAGTGAAAGCAATGAAGTTTCCATCCTCGTCACAACCAGACTCATCACTAGAAACTTCATCATTACTAAGGGTTACAGCCATAGCTTTACCCTTGGACCTCAAGAATGTTGGACATTCAGATTTTATATGACCATACCCTTGACATCCAAAACATTGAGGACCCATAGAATTATTTGAAGATTGACTTACTTTTTCTCTAGGTTTATCTATTTTGTCAACCTTAGTAGGATCATTCTTCCTAAAATTTCTAGGTTCATCAGTGTTTTTACCTCTTTCTCTTCTGTTGCTATTTCTAGGGAAATTCCTAAAGTTATTGGCAAGATAAGCAATCTCTGTAGCAGAGAGTTCATCATCAAATCCACCAACATCAGCATCATCAACAGACTTAAGAGCCATTGATTTGGATTTACTAGTTTTGGATAGGCCCAACTCATAGGACTGAAGAGATCCTACAAGTTCATCAACAGGGACGGAGTCCACATTCTTGCTCTCAGTGATGGCAGTCACTTTGGGTCTAAAATATTCAGTTAAAGATCTAAGAATCGTCCGAACAATTTTAGGTTGATCATAGATTTCACCCAAGTTGTAAGCAGAATTAACAATGTCATTTAGTTTAGCATAGAATTCATCAAAAAATTGATCATCAGACATCCTAATGCTTTCAAATCTAGTTGTTAATTGTTGCAACTTATTGATCTTAACTGCCTTTGTGCCTTCATGCACAGTCTGGAGGATATTCCAAGCAGTGTGAGCAACCTCAACATTATAAATTCTTTTAAATTCCTCCATAAAAACAGTATTAAAGATAGCATTCATAGCTTTGCTATTGAAGGCTACTGCTTCTTTCTGAGAAGTTTGTCATTCACTCACAGGAGTAGTAGGCTTCTCCCATCCATATTCAACGTAGTTTCAGACTCTCTCATCTATGGATTTCAAGAAAGCTTTCATCCTTACTTTCCAGTAGGCATAATTATTCCCATCAAAGTGAGGAGGAATAACAAGAGAGTGTCCGTGTTCCATGACAACAAGGGTCAAGGATCAGCTCAAAGATCAAAAGATCTACACACAAGAGCTACACGTTCGGATACCACTTGTAGAGTTTATTTAGACCCCTTAAACCACAATTGGATTAACCTAGTTAACACGCCAAGTTATTATTTAGTCCAAATTCCAGATCTAGGTTAATACAATCATATAATCATATCAATGCAAAATGCGGAATATAAAAACACAAAGATATGATGACCTAAGAAAACCAAACCGGTAAAAAACCTGGGAAGGATTTAATGTAGCTATCCTCAAGGTAAAACCAAATCCACTATGAAAGAATCGAAGTTGTACAATAGTGACTTAGACCACTAACATCCTATTGCTACCCACCAGTAGAAACTTACTGACACAACCATGTGCAAGCTCCGAGACTATGGACTCCTTCTTTTTTAGATTCTCCAGCAAGTACAAGCACTCCCGCTTGTGTATCTTTAAGCTCTTATGGCGGTAACTGAATGATCATCAAGTTCTCAAAGAAATCTCCTTCTTATAATCCCAAGCTTGTGTGAAGGCAAGCACCTCTCAGATCTCACAAGAGATTCACACAAACAGCAATATGAGCAACCTTAAAAACGTGACTAGGGTTTACCTTTTATACCTAGGGAAAAACATAAACCCTACACGTCAAATGGGTTTAGGGCTGAGTTGGAAATTCTGCAAAAAAAAAAATATTCTGCACGACTTTCGATCTGTTAAGTCTAATTCTTGATCGATCGAGTCAGGCAGAAATGCACAGTAACTTCTGCACTTAACTCAATTTCAACTTTACATAAATCACATACTTTGAGCAAGTCTAAAATATAACTAGACACCTGTTTTGATCATGGTTTGCCAACAATACACATTAGAGTTCTAATACATTAGTTCCTAAGTACTTAGAACCTAACACAGGCCATGTACTTGAGCTAAAGCTTGGTTTATACGGTTTGCGAGGTATTATTAGTCCTTCATTACTTGAGTTGCCTTTTTTGACTCATCTAGATCTCAGTCTCAATGATTTTAATCAAAGCCATATTCCAAAGTTTATCGGTTCTATCGGTGACTTAAAACACCTCAATCCCTCTAGGGGCCAATCTCAATGGACCAATTCCACATCAACTTGGAAACCTTTCACTCTTGCAAAATCTTCATCTCAACAATAACGATTTGGAAAATTAATGAAAATCTTGAATGGCTCTCTCGTCTGTCTTCAATAAAAGAGCTTGACCTAAGTTCCACAAATCTCAGTATGGCCAAGGATTGGCTGAAAGTTGTGAGTCGTCTCCCTAAACTATCAAATTTCAACTTGGCAAGTTGTGATCTTCCTCCAGCCACTGTTCTCTCGTCTCTCCCCCATATCAACTTTTCTATATCACTCACTATGCTTGACCTTTCTACCAACCATGTCACTCAATCAATATTTCCGTGGTTGTTCAACTTTAGTACCAGCTCGGTTCAGATTGACCTTTCTGATAACCAGTTAGGAGGTTCAATTCCAGATGCTTTCGGTAACATGAATTCTCTTCGAACTCTCATTCTTGATGATAATCAACTTGAAGGAGGCGTTCCAAAATTCGTTGGAAATATGTATGCTTTAGCGACTTTGTCCATGGAGAACAACAAACTGAGTGGGAAACTGGCAGAGCTCATCCATTACTTGTGTAGGCGTCCAGTAGAGGGCATCGAAAACCAATCTGCGATAAACAGTTTGCGTCATGGTTCCAATCTTTTGGAAGGTGAAATCTCTGAACAACATTTTTCAGCTCTTTCCGTATTAAAGGAATCGTCATTATCTCATAATTCTTTGACTTTAAAATTCAGCAATAATTGGGTGCCCCCTTTTCAATTGGTTACCATAGATTTGTCATCTTGTAACTTGGGTCCTGATTTCCCAGAATGGTTATCTACTCAACGGCTCTTGAGTTACCTCGATATCTCCCGTAATGGAATTTCATATTCCATCCCTTTGTGGTTCTGGAAGCAAACTAAAGTGTTTTTTTATATAAATCTCTCCTACAACCAAATTTTGAGCGGGTTTCCAGATGAATACTTTTTTCCCAGCCGAGACGAATATGGGTAACCACAAATAACAGACGCAAACACCCAGCTATTTGGAAATCTGACCATCTTAAATCTCTCCAACAATAAGTTTTTGGGGTTTTTAGAATATTTTCTATGCTCGTATTTTGCAAAATCTTTGATTTACCTTGATTTCTCAAACAACCAGCTATCTGGAGGTCTCCCTGATTGTTTCATGCAATGTCAAAATTTAATAGTTCTAAATTTGGCGAACAATAATTTGTCTGGAGAAATTTCCAGCTTTACGACCTCTTTGATACAGCTTAGAGTACTAGATTTGATCAACAACAACTTCTTGGGAGAGTTGCCATGGTCATTAAGAAATTGCACAAGGTTGTCAATTTTAAATCTAAGAGACAATTCATTTTTGGGAAAACTACCAGCTTGGATAGGAGAAAGTCTGTCATCTTTGGTCATTCTTAACCTTCACTCCAATAAGTTTCATGGATGCATACCGCTACAACTATGCCGATTAGCACATATTCAATTCCTCGACTTGTCTCAAAACAATATTTCAGGAAATATTCCACAATGCCTCTATAATTTGACTGCCATGGCTTTTAAAATTACAAATAATAAGCGTACTAGTATAACTGATTTAGCGTATTTGGATGGCACTCAGGTTACGTTTTTAAATCGGGGTGGGTTCATTTATGTTTTCAATACGAATGTTAGTTGGAAAGGACACTCTTACAACTATGGAAAGAATTTTGGAGAGATGAGAAGTATTGATCTCTCAAGTAATAAATTATCGGAAGAAATTCTAGAAGAGATTTTCAGCCTTACAGAATTGAAAACATTGAACTTAGCAGGAAACATGTTGACAGGACTAATTCCTCAAGACATTGGTTGTTTGCAACAGTTATAATCCTTGGATTTGTCAAGTAATCAACTTTTTGGTTCAATTCCTACTAGCATTGCTGATCTGAATTTTTTGAGTTTCATGAATTTGTCATATAACAAATTGTCGGGAAGAATTCCAACAGGCACTCAAATCCAGATCGCTGACCCTTCTGGATTCATTGGTAATCTTGCACTTTGTGGTCCTCCACTTACTCCTAAGTGTCCTGGAGATGCGAAACCAAATGTTGAGTCACCTAAAGGTGGTAGTAAAAACTATCAAGAAGATGAAGATGAATTCCTGAATTGTCTTTATATTGGTATGGGGCTTGGATTCATAGTAGGATTTTGGGGGGGGGGGGGGGGGGGGGGGGGTACGTGCCTCTTTAATGTTGAACCGTTCCTGGAGACATCTATATTTCCAGACAATAACCAACTTGAATGATTGGCTCCATGTGGCAATGATAGTAAAAATGGCAAGAATGCAAAGGATGTTTCAGGGCTAAAATACTGCACTTTCGCTAAAAGGTTTGTGAAAAAAAAAATTCGCTTTAGATATATCTCTAACTATTTCTTTTCTTGAATTGGCTTTACACTTTCAACCTAATGGTTTTTTTTTTTTACCATGTGTAGGTCTCGACAATAAGAGAAAACTTTGTACAAGATTACGCGTGTGACATGCCTATGATTTTATATGCTCTTCTTATTTTCATGGATCCACATCCATGCTACGGTGGAAGCTTAATTTGGATTACACTTGATCTTAAAATTATAGTAGGATTAGATTGTGTGTACTTTTTTTTCTTTTAAAAAAAAAAATGGTTTGTGTGTGGCAGGACCTGGAATTGCCTTCAATAAATTACTTCTATCAAATTCCATAAATAACCAAGTTTGTTCAGAATACTAATGTTTATTTTTTTATTTTTTTATTTTTTTTGAAAATGGCTAATGTTTTAGTTGGGCCCCGTATTAACCTTAATTATCATTGATAATATCACTCAAGGTGGCATTTATTTATTTATTTTTTAATATTTGGAATTAATGTGGATTGGACATTCTACTCTTTCTTTCTTTTTTTTGAAAGTTTTTCTTCAGAGTTTCTAGTTTTAATCCTTTTAGACTTTAGGCCAGCAAGACCAGTGAATTTTTTACTGAATACGTACGTAGCATTTATGAGGTCGTTAGTTTCTCTTCGTTCTTAATGTCACTAGAAATCAAACATGTGACGTGAAAAAATTCAGGGAGGGGTAGTATGAAGTCACAAGCAATGGTAAAAGCAAGAGTTTAAATTCAATAAAGATTATGTATAAAGGACTAAGTTCTAAGTGAATTCTAATGCCATTGAATCATGGCAAAATACCTCTTTAGCCGAAACGTTTCAGCAAAATGTCTCCTGTCTGAAATTATTTAGGGGTATACTTTTGTTTTGAAACTCGATTTTATCAAAATCGAGTTTTAGTCTGGAACTCGAGTTCTACAATTTTATTTTTAAAGTTTAATTTGACTATAACTCAATTTTCTAAAAATCGAGTTTTACATTGAAACTCGAATTTTAGAAAATCAAGTTTTAAAATAAGAGCATATTCCTAAATAGTTTTAGACAGGGGGCATTTTGCTGAAACTTTTCGGCGAAAAGAGTATATTTCCATTTTGGCCATTGAATCATAGGAAGCTCAGTAATACATGATTATTCCAAGTTCCATTGTAAACAATAAATATCGATTCTTAAGTAATCTAAACAGTGAATAGATAAATGAATTAATTACCTTGTATTGTAAGCTGGATCGAAGCCTAACGCTCTATTTGTTTCAGTAAATATTTTTAATACCAAATAAAATGAGGATTACATATTAAGAATCAAACTAAATGAAACTTGTATAAACAAAATTAATCAGAGTCATAGAATATAAGGAAAGTAACTTATTGGCATAAACACCTTACAAAGCCCTACAAACTAATGAAATCTATTAAGGATTACAATTACAAGAGAATAATCTCTATATAATCATGAACTGAGGTATATATGGTTGTTTCTAGGCTTCTAGCTAACCAGAGATATTCCACAGGTTCAAAGTCATCAAAACATTTAGAGGGGCTAAGGCTGGTCAAATTTGTGAGATAGCCAAGGATGTCATGTAATGTAACCAGTCCTGAATGTCCGAGGAGAATAAATTGGTTGGGAGGGGAATCTGAAATAGATTCCACAACAGTTTAGCACATTTGCAATCCCTTAAAACATGCAATATTTGTATAAAATTTTGGATATGGTTCTATATGCTTTGTTTAATCCCATTTTCTCTGATCAGCGCCGCCATTAGCTACGTTTTCGATAATGAAAATTAAATTACAACGAGAACGGGTGTAATTTGAATTTTATTAATGTTTTAGTGTTATCAATTATTGTAAGGACTTGATTTGGTTCTCAATTCTAAAGAGAAAAGGATCTAAGCCCAAAAAGTCCACTCTTTATAAATTTATTATATTGGGTTTTTTGGGCCTAGATCCTTTTCTCTTTATGATTGAGAACCAAATCAAGTCCTTATAGTTATCATCCATCTTGGACTATTTGTAATTGTGCAATTAATTAACTTTGTAATTTTATTGGTGGTTATTAGCGTTGCAGGCCTTATGGGCCTTGTGGCTCCTCTCCTTGAGGCTTTTTTCTTTTGGGCGCTAAATAGATACTTAATTTAGAAATGGGCCTAGTGCCATCTCAATTCAAACCCAAAATATAAATAGCAAAAGACTAGAGAAGGGTATTGGCCCAGCCCATTTCAGCTCAAAATGGCAGCTCTTTAGGCTAAGAGGGGCTGATACTATATGCCTTCTCTAAATACAATAGAAAAATATACTTTTAGTGCAACTTGTCTATTGCTTTCAATAATTGAGTGCAACTTGGGATTGAAATAATAGCCTAATAGTAATAGTATTTTTTTGTAGTGTATTATGTCATTCGAACTCCACCACCCCCTTCTCCACTATTTATCTTTTTATTTTATATTTTTTATATTAATCATAATAACTAATTGCAACTTGTTATATTACATCTCCCAGTCTCCCACACTAGCTAACACTTTACACCTTAAACCAGTTTTATTTTGTTAAACATTTTCTTATTATTTAACAAAGAATTTAGCAAGTCATTTAGCCAAAATTGTGTTCATAGAAAAATGTTGGGTTCCTCAAACTAATCAGAATATTGTAGCAGTTTTAAAATCACGAGTTTGAGTCACAATTTTGTATTAAATCTCACAACAAGCCAAAATTGTGTTTATAGGAAAATGTTGGGTTCCTCAAAACAATCAGAATATTGTAGCAGTTTTAAAATCATGAGCTTGAGTCACAATTTTGTATTAAATCTCACAACAAAATTCTCATTCGAAGTAAACAATCAAAGAGTTTTTTTTTTTAATCTATTATCTTTTATTTTATTGCGAAATTTATTTTTGACAGTATTTATGATGGAAACTGCCTATTTTATAGTTGCAATAAAAATTAGTTTTAGTACAACTACCATATAAAAAAAATTGGTAACCTATTGTTATTATATTCCTTACCATTGGAAGAATAAAAAAATATATAGCAATTTTTTGAAGTCCAAATGTCGAATTAGATTATGCTAAATTTGGTGAAGTTTTACCTTCAATCGTAGTCTTTCTTGACAAATTCCAGACCTTTGGGACTCTTTTTATTTTGATTTTTTTATACTTAAAAATAAATTAGAATAATTTTGTTTTTTTAAATTATACGTAAACTATGATTAAAAAAACAAAGAAGCCAAAATTAAAGCTTGCCCAAACATTCATATCTGTCATGCCACACCGTTCTCAAAATGAATATTAGGGGTCCAATTGGTTCACCGATCAGACCTATCGATCCAAAGCCCAGTGGACTTCTCTACGTAGCTGAGTCAATTGGATGTTGGTCTGATTACTTCCCAAACCAAAATCAAATTAAATTTTATTACAATATTTTAGTTTTTAAATTGATAATAAAAATATCCTACTTAATATGTTATTGTCATTTTGTACCTGATAAGCTAATGTCATATGTAAAACGTTTTATTCGAAAAAAGAGATCTAAGGAAAGAACAAAGTTTGACTGCAATTTTTTTTTTTACAAACTTGGCTATAGTTTAAGGTTATAATTTTCACTATAAAAAAAAATTAATATGATTACATATTTTGAAAATATAACTGTTACATTACATGTTATTTATGTTCTTAACATACATGTCAAATTTTGAGCTAATTAGATGTTATTTTTCATTCAATCTCTAAATTTATTTTGTATGAATAATTTATACTACAAAAACTTGAAATTTAAATATCTAATTGATGACATAGTTATTGATTTTTTATTTTCTATAAATTTTGCAGGCGTAAAGTATATAAGAAGAACATATAATCTAATAGTGGATTTTTAAAATTTTACATTTGTTGGGGACCACAATTTAACTCCCCACAACCACTTTAAAAATAGGCTCGATGCAATATCGAATGCCATAAAAGATTTGAGTGTGTCTTCCTTATTATTAATTGGTTTTGAGGTAGAGCGGCACAACTCACAGTCCAACATCTAATACAAAGATATATAGTTAAGTTGTAATCTTAAGTTACAACTAAACAATTAAGTTTGTTGTCAAATTTTGTACTCGAGGTAAAAACTCTAAAACTTCTTACAAGAAATTTTTATAATCTTTTTTCAACTATTTAGAAAGGCCAATATAAATAGTTTGTTTATTAGGGAAGGTGAGTATCTTATTCCAAAATTAATTAAAGAGAATGTAAGTATTGTAAGTGCACAATTGCACCTGAACCCAAGAACAGTTACGGACTCAGGCCCAATGAGCCTTAAACAATATAAATTTGTAGAGTGTGGGCTTGAAACCCAGGTTAGAAGTATTGAGGATTTGATGACAAGCTAAGAACTGCAAATATTCATAAACAACAAACAAATATTGCAAATAAACATCCTCGGACGTAAGCCGAGAGCTCTCCTTCTATTATGTCTTTTTCTTTCCTTTTTCGATTTTAAAAAAAAAAGAAGAAGATCCCCCACTGTTCTAGGTCCCTCCCCTTAAATACTTCTCTTTCTGATACTTTGTCCACGTGTTGCTCCAACCCCTTCCCCCCTAGATATTTCCTTTCTTAGTGCCTTTTCATAGTGACCAGAAGTTTCCCCTCCACTGTTCAAAGGTCACTTCCCCATTAATGCGGCCAGGGAGGTAGGTGCAGAGTCTTTAATGTGGAGGTGACAGCCTTTGCCTTTGGTGTTTCTTGAATATCGGTGCCTCTAGGACATTCAAGAGTTCCCCCTTATAACCATTAGTCTTCACGGAGTTTGTGCCTTGACTTTTATAACGAGGTCTCAAGTTCTCCTGTGTCTGTCCGAGGAGGGAGTCACCCTCGGATGAGTCCTCGGATCCTCGGCGCATGGGCCAACCCGCAGTACTAACAAACTCTTAACCCAAGAGCAGGTCGGCCCTCCTTACTATAGCCCATAAGCCCCTTACTCACTTGGGTCCTTTTACTCCCCACAATAGCCCCTCAAAACTCTAATTTTCAACATCCGAGGAGAAAAATAGGGTTTTGATCCGATGAGAACTTACTCCGCACACTTTATGAATGATTGCACGTGTGGAAACCGTTTCCGGTTCCAGAAGATGCCACTTGGCGGTTTTATTTTCAAAATCGCGCGCATTTATTACTGTAAGTTACACCTTGTCCCCCACGCTCAACAGTGAGATGGGCATCCAACGGTCCTCGTTACTCCACGAAAATTTGGGCGGGAAAAATATAATTTCGAGGCCGCTTTCCGCACATCGTGACGCTTCGGGAAACTGCGCCTTCATTTATTTCACCAAAGGCTAATCCCATCAAAACATCAGTAATCATACTTTACCTGCAGAAACCCATGGGAATTCGCAAAACTTGAGATTTGTAAGTTCTTGCTCCTTCTTTGCTTAACCTTTTCTCCTCGGATCTTGTCCTCGGCTGTCCTTGTAGACATTCTCCCTCTTAGAGTTTAGTCTTATGTTCCTCTCTGATGGGAAAGTTTAAGTGTCTAGTTGATACCGCCGCTGGGATGGAAGGCTTTAGAGCCAAGTATCATATTCCCAGCGACGTAGGTTTAGAATATTGTCCGGCGGAAGCCGTGGCCGGTTCTAGGAAGGCTGGAGAGGTTATCATCCCAATGGTAGCCTTTGTAGAAGGTGGGATGGCCCTCCCAATGAAGCCTGTAACCAGGGAGTACCTCCGCAACCACCGGTTGTGTCCCAATCAGTGCGCCCCAAACGTTTTTAGAGTTTTGGGTAGCGTCGATGCTCTAAACAAGCAAATGGGTCTAAACCTCACCTGGCATGATGTCGTCTTTATGTACGAATGCCACAAACTTACCAAGGTAGGTTACAACATTAAGTCCCGTTCTATCGTCGTTAGGCTAATCTCCTGTCTGCCCAAATCCAACAAAGGCATGAAGGATGACTACCTGATCGTCTCTGGGAACTGGCACGACGGCCTCCACTGCCCAGTTGAGTGGGGAGATCCAGGTGCGGTTCCTTAGGATCTAACTTCCCACCCCACAACCACGCCCCATACCTATGAAAGTGCATTTGCATTTATCTGAGTATTTAGCTTTAGTTCTTACACATTCTACGATTCTGACCACGTTTATTTGTTTTTGGTGTCTTTCTTTACAGATAAACAACTTGTGCGCCCTCATTTGAGCCATTGTAACGTCGCGGATCTAAACCGAGTGCTACGCTCCGAGGTGTTCGTCAGCGAAGACCTACAACTTAGGGCAGCCCACTTGATCCTGGGGTATGAGCCCATCTCCTCGGACTTCCAGGAGATCGAGAACGCCATTGTCGCAGGTGACCGGCAACGTAGGAGGATTCACGTGGCCAGACGACATTTCCTGGACGACCACGACCTTCCCGACGACGACCGCACCATACTGTACACTCAACCGATTGTTGCGATTCCTCTCGCTGCGCACTCCCAAGCAACTGTTGTTCCAGAGGAGCAGGTGTCTTCTTCACACACGCTGGACAAGGAGATAGAACAGTTTCAACTTGAAGACGTCGAAAGACCTCGAGGGAACCAATTCGTCATACTCTCTGACGAGGAAGAAGAAACCACCGAGGCCTCTGGAATCGCAGGGTTAGTTATTGCCCACCCAGAAGATGACTCCGAGGAGGATATGGATAAGCTTCAGGGTCTCCTGACCAAGAGAGGTGCGAAGGTTGCTCAAAAGAAGGCGGGGGGGTCCCAAGCTCTTCCATCTTTGCCACTTCCCCCTCCTCTAGCCGAACCAAAACTTCCAGCCGAGGAGCCCAAAAAGAAAAGAAAGGTGAAGGCCGAGGATACGAGCGGCAAAGAACAAAAGAAGCCACAACAACAACCGCAACCAGTTCAGCAGCAGAAGCTGGACAAAGGCAAAGGTAGGGCTCGCTCAGTTGAAAGCGGGGAGATCAGGGACGTGGCCGAAGTGCGCCGAGCACCAGCCACCTGGTCCCCTGACTTAAGACTGGACAGCGCACCAATCTCCTGCCAGTCCAGTATTAGGGCGGTCCAACAAGGCCATGCCCACCACTTGGCGGAAGTGTTGGAACGCCCTCTTCTGCTGCCCAAGGACATGGAAACCTTGGAAAGAATGAGCCAACCTCAATTGTTCCTGTCTTTAAAAAGGGAGCTAGCCCTGGTAAGTTTAACTTTTTATGAAGATTCCATTACTCACGAGTGTCCTGCTATACCTAATTCTCTAATACTTTATTGCAGGCCGTTCAGGAAGTCTTCGTGGCCGAGAAGTTTATAGAAGATACTCAGAAGAAGGCCAGAACGGAGCTTGAACTTCGAATGGAGACTGAGAAGTCCTTCGGCACGGCCCTCGCTGAAAACGAAAAGCTTATCTCTGAGGTGGTTGAGCTAAAAAGAGAAAGGAATGGTGTCGAGGCGAACCTAAAGACCATGAAGACCCAAATAGAAGGGCAGCGCAAGCTTCTTCATGAAAAAGATGACGAGCTCTCCCAAGCCCAAAGGGAACGCTCGGATTTGGAGAAGGAACTTGCGCGAATGAAGGAGGAAGCCGGCGCATTCAAACGTTCTCTGGAAGCTGCCAAGCAGGCGAGTTATGAGGAAGGGCTAGCTGCCACTGAGGAGCAGCTGACAGAGGCTTTCGCGGCCTTGTGCTAGGAGTACTGTCAGCAAGTCTGGGGGGAAGCTCTAAACGTAGCAGGGATTCCTTTAGCCTCGGAGCTGAGGAAGTCCAAGAATGTTTGGCTTCCCCTGGAGATACAAGAGATAGAAGAGGCTCCTGCTGTTGCTCCTACCCCTGAGACAACTCTTCCTGCTCTTCCTCCTATGGTCCCAAAGCTAATTCCAGATCATACAGAACCTTCAGGTTCCAATAAAGAGAAGGAAGGGGGCGGGGATGCCGAGAAGGGCCTGAGCCAGAATATAGAATCCAACGTCCCTCCAACGAAGGCAGCAGACAAAGGAAAGCAAGTTCTGTCTCCCTTTGAGTTGGAGCTAAGAAAGACCGAGGCAACCAGCACTTCTCAGCAAGACCCCCCTCCAAAAGCTTAGGACCTAGCTTAGGACTTCTCTTTCTCTGTATTTAAATTTAGTATGTAATGTATGTCTGAGTGATTAATGAAGGACGATTTTGTTTGATTTTCACTCATGTTGTATCTGTTTTATTTTATTCTTTTTGTATTTGTCGTAAAAGTTCCCATTAATACATAGTTAAAAAAGGTCAGAGCAAACAAATCTAACTCCAAGGATTGCACAATTATAACCTCCACGCAGCCATGCGCATGTTTTAATATTAAAAACCTAACAGAGAGTAACTTGGTTTGGATATTTAAACAATACCTTAGTTAGAAAAATACCTCATATGACGGTTAAACCCTTATAATCTGTGGTATTGTTTTTAGTAGGATGTAAGGTCCGAGGACCATTTCTTACAAAAATTTGCTTAACACTTAAAGATATAGAACTTAAGATCCGAGTTAATGAACGGTAAGACACTAATTTCCAGACATGATAAGAAATTAATTTTGATCAGGTTTGTGGCCCGAGGACTACACTTAACCAATTTTTTTTTTAATTCTTAAGGAGAGTAACTTCAAATGTTAATTTCTCCAAAGTAGGAGGTCCGTGGACCCGGCATAACTGAGGTTCTATTTAACAAATGACAAGATATCAATTTCCACAAGATTTGTGGTCCGAGGACAACACTTAACCAAGTTTCTGTTTGATTCTTAAGGAGAGTAACTTCAAATGTTAAATTCTCCAAAGTAGGAAGTCCGAGGACCCGGCATAACTAAGGTTCTATTTAACAAATGACAAGATATCAATTTCCATAAGGTTTGTGGTCCGAGGACAACACTTAACCAAGTTTCTATTTGATTCTTAAGGAGAGTAACTTCAAATGTTAAATTCCCCAAAGTAGGAGGTCCGAGGACCCGGCATAACTAAGGTTCTATTTAACAAATGACAAGATATCAATTTCCACAAGGTTTGTGGTCCGAGGACAACACTTAACCAAGTTTCTGTTTGATTCTTAAGAAGAGTAACTTCAAATGTTAATTTCTCCAAAGTAGGAGGTCCGAGGACCCGACATAACTAAGGTTCTGTTTAACAAATGACAAGATATCAATTTTCATAAGGTTTGTGGTCCGAGGACAACACTTAACCAAGTTTCTGTTTGATTCTTAAGGAGAGTAACTTCAAATGTTAATTTCCCCAAAGTAGGAGGCCCGAGGACCCGGCATAACTAAGGTTCTGTTTAACAAATGACAAGATATCAATTTCCACAAGGTTTGTGGTCCGAGGACAACACTTAACCAAGTTTCTGTTTGATTCTTAAGGAGAGTAACTTCAAATGTTAATTTCCCCAAAGTAGGAGGCCCGAGGACCCGGCATAACTAAGGTTCTGTTTAACAAATGACAAGATATCAATTTTCACAAGGTTTGTGGTCCGAGGACAACACTTAACAAAGTTTCTGTTTGATTCTTAAGGAGAGTAACTTCAAATGTTAAATTCCCCAAAGTAGGAGGTCCGAGGACCCGGCAAAACTAAGGTTCTATTTAACAAATGACAAGATATCAATTTCCACAAGGTTTGTGGTCCGAGGACAACACTTAACCAAGTTTCTGTTTGATTCTTAAGGAGAGTAACTTCAAATGTTAATTTCCCCAAAGTAGGAGGTCCGAGGACCCGGCATAACTAAGGTTCTGTTTAACAAATGACAAGATATCAATTTCAACAAGGTTTGTGGTCCGAGGACAACACTTAACCAAGTTTCTATTTGATTCTTAAGGAGAGTAACTTCAAATGTTAATTTCCCCAAAGTAAGAGGCCCGAGGACCCGGCATAACTAAGGTTCTGTTTAACAAATGACAAGATATCAATTTCCACAAGGTTTGTGGTCCGAGGACAACACTTAACCAAGTTTCTGTTTGATTCTTAAGGAGAGTAACTTCAAATGTTAAATTCCCCAAAGTAGGAGGTCCGAGGACCCGGCATAACTAAGGTTCTATTTAACAAATGACAAGATATCAATTTCCACAAGGTTTGTGGTCCGAGGACAACACTTAACCAAGTTTCTGTTTGATTCTTAAGGATAGTAATTGGAAACTCCTGCGGTATTTACAACTTTGAACTGATTGCAAACAAAAATACACTTTATTAATAATAATACCTTCGCAGGTTATTTACATTCCATGGGCGTGGTACAATTCTTTCATCTAGATCAGCTAGCCGATACGACCCTATGCCTACTACTGAAACAATTCGATAGGGGCCTTCCCAGTTTGGTCCTAGCTTACCCCAAGCTGGGTTCCTAGAAGTGCCCACAACCTTTCTTAGTACAAGATCCCCAAGTGCGAGTGGCCTTAGCTTCACGTGGGCATCATATCCTCGTTTGAGCTTTTGTTGATAATAAGCCATTTGGACCATGGCCACCTCGCGCCGTTCTTCGAGCAAATCAAGACCTTTCTCCAGGAGTCCATCGTTATTCTCCGGGCTAAAAGAACTCGTTTTTAGGGTGGGAAAACCATATTCCAAAGGTATTACCGCCTCGGCTCCATAAGTCATAGAGAATGGTGTTTCCCCCATGGACCTGCGCGGTGTAGTTCGATACGTCCACAGAACATGTGGGAGTTCTTCCACCCATCTGCCTTTCGCATCGTCTAACCTCTTCTTCAGCCCACTGACTATGACCTTGTTAACGGCCTCGGCTTGTCCATTTCCCTGAGGATAAGCTGGGGTGGAGTACCTATTTATGATGCCCATATCACCGCAATACTTCCTAAAAGCCTTGCTATCAAATTGAACACCATTGTCTGATATAAGTGTATGTGATATTTCGAATCTAGTGACGATGTTCTTCCAAATAAACTTCTTGGAATCAACGTCTCTGATGCTTGCTAAGGGCTCAGCCTCGACCCATTTAGTAAAGTAATCCGTCCCCACGAGCAGCCATCTTTTGTTACCTGCTGCCCTCGGAAATGGCCCAACTATGTCCAATCCCCACTGTGCGAAAGGCCAAGGACTGGAGAGGGGGTTAAGAACCCCTCCAGATTGATGAATATTAAGGGCGAACCTTTGGCATTGATCACATTTCCTGGCGTAGTCTTGAGCCTCTCTTTGCATATTGGGCCACCAATAACCCTGAGTCAGAGCTCTGTGGGCTAAGGATCTTCCCCCGGTGTGGCTGCCACAAATCCCTTCATGTAGTTCTTCCAAAAGCCCTTCCGTTGAGTCAGGGTGCACACACAACAAGTACGGTCTTGAAAAGGATCGTTTATACAATTTCTGATCCTCGGACAACTAGAAGCGTGGTGCCTTTCGACGTATCTTATCAGCTTCAGATTTGTCCACGGGAAGGATGTCACTTTTAAGAAAAGATACGACCGGGTCTATCCAACTAGGTCCAAGCCTTATCAGATGAATGCGAGGTGCATTGACAACGGTAAGGGTGGGTTCCAGCAAATCCTCGACAAGGATAACCCTGGGCAAGCCTTGAGCCGAAGACGTTGCCAGCGTGGCTAAGGAGTCTGCATGGGTGTTTCCACTCCGAGAGATGTGAGCTAAGACGAAGGAGTCGAATTCAATTTGCTGACGCTTGACCTGGGCCAAATATTCTAGCATCCTTGGATCTCTAGCCTCCATGGTCCCCGTGACTTGCCGACCACCAGCTGAGAGTCCGAGAACACATGGATTTCTTTTCCACCCATCCTATGTACCATTTTCATGCCTACTAAGACTGCTTCATACTCGGTCTCATTATTAGTAGCCGAGAATGCCAATCTCAGAGATTTTTCGAAGACAATTCCCTCAGGGGACATCAGGACAAGCCCAACACCTGACCCTCTCTGATTAGCTACCCCATCCACATACACTTTCCAAGTCGGAGATACTGCAGCTGTGATCACACCAAATGATTTTTCATTCGTGCGCGCCTCTTTCAGAGTTTCTTCCAGCAGTGGTTTGGCAAACTCTGCCACCAAGTCAGCGAGGACCTGGCCCTTCACCGAGGTACGAGGCTTGTATTTAACGTCAAAAGCCCCCAAGATGGTCCCCCACTTTGCTACCCTGCTTGAGTAGTCGGCGCTACGTAGCACTGCCTTGAGGGGCAATTGGGTCAGAACCACCACAGTGTGGGACTGGAAATAATGAGGAACCTTTCGCATAGCATGAACTACGGCCAGAAGCGCTTTCTCCAAGAGTAAATAACGCACCTCGGCATCACTTAAAGATTTACTAACGTAGTATACCGGTCTTTGCACCCCGTTATCATCCCTTATGAGGACAAGGCTGACCGCGTGGACGGCCACTGCCAAGTAAGCAAACAAAATCTCGTGCGGCTCCGGGCGGGACAGAATGGGTGGCCGAGAAAGATATTGCTTAAGCTGTTGGAAAGCTAACACGCAGTCCTCGGTCCATCGAAACCCTTTCCACTTGTTCAACAACTGGAAGAAGGGACGGCATCGGTCAGCCGACCAAGATATAAATCTGTTCAATGCGGCAATCATTCCAGTTAATTTCTGGATTTCTTTTGGGTTCCGAGGAGGCTGCAAGTCCTGAATAGCCTTGACCTGCGCTGGGTTTACCTTTATGCCTCTATGAGTAATCATGTATCCCAAAAACTTTCTAGACCCCACGCCAAAAGAACATTTTGAGGCGTTAAGGCGAAGTTTGTACTTTCTTAACACCTGAAATGTGTCAGCCAAGTCCTTCACGTGTAAAGGTATTGTTTTGCTCTTCACCACCATATCATCCACATATACTTCAATGGTCTTCCCCAGTTGCTGTTCGAACATTCTGGTCGTTATCCTTTGGTAGGTAGCCCCAGCATTCTTCAAACCAAATGGCATAACCTTATAGTGGTAATTCTCCGTCGGAGTAATGAAAGCAGTCTTCTCTTGATCCTCCAACACCAAGGGAATCTGATGGTAACCCTGGAAGGCGTCCAAAAAACTCATCCGAGGGTGTCCGACAGTGGCATCCACGAGTTGATCAATACGTGGCATTGGGAACGAATCCTTGGGACAGGCCTTGTTCAGATCAGTGAAGTCCACAAATACCCTCCACGTTCCATTCTTCTTTTTAACCACAACCGTATGCGCCAACCATTCGGGGTAGAAAACTTCTTTGATAGCCCCAGCCCTCTTGAGTTTGAGCACTTCTTCCTTCACAGCCTCGGAGTGTTCTTTGGAAGAACGCCGAGGTGGCTGCCTTCTCGGGACAATGTCTGGGTTGACATTTAAATGATGACAAATGAAGCTCGAATCAACACCTGGAGCCTCATAAGGATCCCACGCAAAAACATCAATATTGTTCTTTAGAAATTCCAACAACTCCATCTTTTCTTGGTGCGGTAAAAGTGTGCCGACTTGGAAGAACCTTTCTGGGTCATCGACTACCGGAAACTTCTCTAACTTCTCACAATGTGTCTCCTCTCCTGTCACCATTCCAGATGCATCAAGAGTTGTTAACTGCTATAAGTCTTTGGTGATCAAAGCCGAAGACTCGGCTTCTGTCTGATGCAGTACTGCAGCCGATATGCATTGCCTAGCCATCGATTGGCTGCCGAGGATTTCCTCAACATATTCTCCCGAGGGGTATTTAACTTTAACATGCAAGGTAGAGGAGACAGCTCCCAAAGCGTGCAGCCAAGGCCTGGCGAGGATGGCCGTGTATGGAGAGTACGCGTCAACCACAATGAAATCCATCTCAACCGTTTCTGATCCGGATTGAATGGGCAAACGGATCTGTCCCTTCAGCACAACAGCTCTCCCTTCGAAGCTTATAAGTGGCGAGTCATAAGGAGTAAGATCCTCCAGCTTCAGTCTTAACCCCGTAAATAGATCAGGGTACATGATATCTGCACCGCTGCCCTGATCTATCATCACCCTCCTCACATCATAATTCCCTATCCTAAGAGTGACCACAAGAGCATCGTCATGAGGTTGAATAGTACCAGCCTTATCCTCCTCGGAGAATCCTAAGACGGGCAAAGTGACTTTCAACCTCTTCGGCCTGCAGCGTGCCTCCTCGGCCTGAGAATGGGAAACCGCCATCACCCTAGTGGGACCCGAGCCGATCCTACCAGGTGTAGCGAAGATAACATTAATTGTTCCCAATGCCGGCCGAGATGAATTATTCCTCTGATTGTTTGAGCCGGATTGACTGCCCTGTCCAGTAGGTTGACACAAGTGCTGCTTCAATTTTCCTTCACTGACAAGCTGCTCCAAGTGGTTCCAAAGGGTCCGACAGTTCTCGGTAGTGTGGCCCACATCCTGATGGTACTGACAAAAGAGGTTTTGATTTCTCTTCGCAGGGTCCCCTGCCATCTTACTAGGCCACCTGAAGAAGGGCTCCTTACGAACCTTCTCCAGTAGTTGATGCACTAGTTCTCGGAACACAGTGTTTACGGCCTGAGGTGCTGCCGAGCTGGATTGCCCGAAGTAATCTCTCCTCGGCTTGTTGTTGTGGTATCTGTCCGACCTGAAATCCCTTCTCTCTTGCGGGATAACCTTCTCCTTTCCCTTTCCTTGCTGTTGGTCTTCCTCTACCATTTTGTACTCATCAATACGATCCATAAGGCGACATACGCTGCGGACGGGCTTTTTTGTCAAAGACTTTCTCAGGTCATGGTCAGTAGGAAGACCTACCTTAAAGGTATTAAGCGTCACCTCATCAAAGTCACCATCTATTTCATTAAACATCTCCCAGTACCGGTCAGAGTATGCTTTCAGCGTCTCCCCTTCCTTCATGGTCATGGGTAACAGCGAGTCCAATGGCCGAGGGACTCTGCTACACGTAATGAATCGCGAAGCGAATGCCCTAGTCAGCTCCCCAAATGAACCTATAGACCCCGATTTAAGGTCGTTGAACCACCTCATAGCCACAAGTCTCAAGCTAGAGGGGAAAACTTTACACATCAAGGTCTCGTTGTGAGAGTGCACCGCCATCCTCTGGTTAAAGTGACTCACGTGCTCCACCGGATCAGTCCGGCCATTGTAGATGGCAAAGGTGGGCTGGGTAAACCTCCTGGGAAGCCTTCCTCTCTCAATCCTCCGTGAAAACGGCGATTTGGAGAGTTGATGCAACGCCCTACTCATAGCATCGTTGCCTAGACCCCTAGAAGGAGGCTTCTTGCGTCTGTGAGCTGGCTGGTCGTCCTCCTTATTGGAGGACATTGCGCTGGGGGGTGAGCACGACCTTGAGCTGTAGCCACCTCCCCTAGCCTTCTCAGAGGAAGGATTAGATGAAGATGGTGAAAACTTACGTCTGGCGTGGCGAAGCTTTCTCTTCAAACGGTTGATCTCCTTCTGCATGGCTTTAGAACCATCCTCGTGGGTAGTGCTACCCCCACCATGAGTATGGCTAACCCCGGGGTATTCTGTATGGACACTTCCCTCACGATCCCTCCGACGTTCAAGACGTTCGAAATGATCCTCCGGTTGTGATCCCTATGACTCTGCATGGTGAGAACCTAAGCCTGCCATAATATCCCTACCTCTTCTAGACTAGATTTCCCACAGACGGCGCCAATTGTAAGTGCACAATTGCACCTGGACCCAAGAACAGCTACGGGCTCAGGCCCAATGAGCCTTAAACAATATAAATTTGTAGAGTGTGGGCTTGAAACCCAGGTTAGAAGTATTGAGGATTTGATGACAAGCTAAGAACTGCAAATATTCATAAACAACAAACAAATATTGCAAATAAACCTCCTCGAACGTAAGCCGAGAGCCCTCCTTCTATTATGTCTTTTTCTTTCCTTTTTCGATTTAAAAAAAAAAAAAAAAAAAAGATCCCCCACTGTTCTAGGTCCCTCCCTTTAAATACTTCTCTTTCTGATACTTTGTCCACGTGTTGCTCCAACCCCTTCCCCACTAGATATTTCCTTTCTTAGTGCATTTTCATAGTGACCAGAAGTTTCCCCTCCACTGTTCAGGGGTCACTTCCCCATTAATGCGGCCAGTGAGGTAGGTGCAGAGTCTTTAATATGGAGGTGACAGCCTTTGCCTTTGGTGTTTCTTGAATATCGGTGCCTCTAGGACATTCAAGGGTTCCCCTTATAACCATTAGTCTTCACGGAGTTTGTGCCTTGACTTTTATAACGAGGTCTCAAGTTCTCCTGTGTCTATCCGAGGAGGGAGTCACCCTCAGATGAGTCCTCGGATCCTCGGCGCATAGACCAACCCGCAGTACTAGCAAACTCTTAACCCAAGAACAGGTCGACCCTCCTTGCTATAGCCCATAAGCCCCTTACCCACTTAGGTCCTTTTACTCCCCACAAGTGTAATAACAAAAAATCTTTCTGTGTCTATATTATCATTTTTGCTGAGAACTATCTATGTTATCATGTGCACTCCATCTTGCTTTTATTTTATATTTGAATTAGGTAACATAGACTGACGTGTTGATTCCACGGCATTGATGGCAAATTAACATTGACTGACTTTTTCATTAAAAAAAAAATATTGACCGACTTTTTTTTTGTTTTATTAATTAGAAAATGAGAGAGCAAAGCTAGCTAATAATATCGACCATCCAACTTTATTTTATTTATTTTTTAAATCCATTTTATTTTTCGTTTTTTGATCACGGCCGACCATTTAGCAAGTTAATGGTCTTTGAAAAAATGGGGGTGGTTGGGATGGTCTTTAAAAAAATGCTTTTGGTACATTTGAGAAAGGTAGACGACGTTTCATAGAATAAGAAAAGAAACAATAGGTGTATTCCATTGTCATTCTTATGCTAGATTGATTGAGGTTGACAAATTTTTTTATAATAAACCATTGTACTATTGTATCTAGAGTAATTTTACGGTACCAAAAAAAAAAAAGAGTATGGTAACTATTAGAAGGTAACCTGGGACATCAGGTTACTTTTTTATATCATATTTGACAGTTCTATTCTTATATTATATAGTTCTAATATTATATGTGATAGTTCTTTTCTTACATTTGGTGGTTCCCTTACTTTTTTCTCATATTTGACAATTTTATCCTCACATTTTACAGTTCCAACATCACATGTGACAGTTCTTTTTTCACATTTGGTAGTTCTCTTATTTTTTTTCTCACATTTGACTGTTCCATCCTTATATTGTGCAGTTCCAACATTACACGTGACAGTTTATTTTCTTAAATCATCCTCGGTTAATTTTTAAAGTTAAGCATTTGACAAGATTGGCCCAAAAACATTATATTATTTGGGAAGTAGTTTTTACTTTCCTATAAATTCCTGAAGTTGACGATATCGATGCCATACCTATATACGTTCCTTTTCCCCTGCACCATTGGCCATTGGATGTGTGTTTTGTTGGGTATATATCAATAATTTATTTTTGTGATAAAGTAAAAGGAACACAACATAACACAGATCTAAGAAAAAACAATAACACAAATAGATGTACAAGGCAACAGTAACAAACAAACACTGTATATATATATAAAGAGAAATCTACAGATAATTAAAAACTTACAGACCAGATGCGTGAATGATGAACAAATCAGATCAAGTCTTGTGTTTGACATAATCTCCTTAAAGCAGATTTCGACCCTTACACAATCACTATGGTGCTTTGAGACTCACGGGCGTCTGCCTCCCAGGATAAAATGATCTACAGCACGAAACGAAGCACACAAGGTCGTGCTCTGCAAACTACTCAATGTCTCTTGCTCTCTCTTTGACACAATGAATGCACGAAAATTCTCACTAGAGAGTTTTTTCTAAAAAGTAGTTTTTATGAATGGGGGATAATACAAAATAATACGTTACTGAACAAGTATTCTGTTTTAGTAATAACTGCTGTGCACAGACTAACTGACTCAAAAATTAAAATAATAAAATATTAATATTTGGACAAGTAGGCTCAGTCCACATATGTCAAAAGCCCAACCCAATGTCCAACTCACGAGCATATAAACTCATATATTATCTATTTCCTTATGTGAGACTCAAGATTTGTACTTCTTTTAATAGCATCTTCAAGTGAATATAGAAATATCAATTTCTTATTCACTCCACGCTATTTTTCCAACAATCCCCCACATGAATAGAAATTGATAAACACAATGCAAATGATAATACAGACACAGAGAGAGTAGAAGAAAAGTTACTGTATCGGGAGAAGTAGCTTGTGGCTTTGAACTTTCCTTTGTGAAAGACTATCGGATATACTAGCTAACCAGTGAACATGATGTCTTGAATTGTTCAGCCGTTTGTGTATACCAAGACAATAGAATTCACACAGCTCCTTTTTGGACATTTTTCAATTCTTGTAGTTGTGTTCATTTTGGCCTTGAACATATCCTGGTAAATTCATGAAATGCTTTAAAGAATTCAGCCTTGAAACTCTCATAGAAGCGGCCCACTTCACACTCATATAAGTGATTCTTATTAAGAGTATCTAGCTATAATCCACTCGGAATTCCAAGATATAAGAATCATTAAAAGCAAAACTTACCCTGAACATCGCTTACAGGCATCACTATTTCATCATAGGAATGGGAGGGAGATGTAATCTCCATAGTGATAAAAATAGTCTCCACAATTTTGTTGTCCCTTTGAAAACCTAGATCTTGGGATCTCCAGTCAACTAGGTGGGATTACTTTCATGGAAACTGTAGAGTTTGTTTAGACCCCTTAAACCACAATTGGATTAACCTAATTAACAAGCCAAGTTATTACTTAGTCCAAATTCAAGATCTAGGTTAACGCAATCATATAATCATATCAATGCAAAGTGCGGAATATAAAAAAACACAAAGATATGATGACCTAGGAAAACCAAACCGGTAAAAAACCTGGGGAGGATTTAACTTAGCTATCCTCAAGGTAAACCTAAATCCACTATGAAAGAATCGAAGTGTACAATAGCGACTTAGACCACTAACATTCTATTGCTACCCACCAGAAGAACTTACTGACACGACCACGTGCAAGCTCCGAGACCACAGACTCTTTCTTTCTTGGATTCTCCAGCAAGTACAAGCACCCCCCCTTGCGTATCTTTAAGCTCTTATGGCAGCAACTGAACGATCATCAAGCCCTCGAAGAAATCTCCTTCTTGATAATCCCAAGCTTGTGTGAAGGCAAGCACCTCTCAGATCTCACAAAAGATTCACACAAACAGCAATATGAGCAACCTCAAAAACGTGACTAGGGTTTGCCTTTTATACCTAAGGCAAAACATAAAACCCTACATGTCATATGGGCTTAAGGCTGAGTTGGAAAATCTACAGAAAAAACAATTTGCACGACTTTTAATCGGTTGAGTCTAATTTTCGATCGATCGAGTTAGGCAGAAATGCACAGTAACTTCTGCAGTTAACTCGATTCCAACTTTACATAAATCACATACTTTGAGCAAGTCCAAAACACAACTAGACACATGTTTTGATCATAGTTTGCCAACAATACGTATTAGAGTTCTAATACATTAGTTCCTAAGTACTTAAAACCTAACAAACTCCCCCTTTGGCAATCCATGACAAAACACAACTAAAAGCTCAAAGTTTACAAAGAAAAGCCATTTACAAAAAATATGCCCATTAGAACAAATCCAATCCTAACTACTATCCATCAGTTGCAAGTGTAGACAGCAGCTTAATTGAATCAACCTGTATATTTCCTGAAACACTAAACAAAACGCATAAACGTATATGTGGAAAATACAAGTAAATAAACATAACATTCTTGATTTCACAAAACACACAATATAGACAAATATCAATGATATCAATGAATAACTCAAAATCATAAGTCTATAAGCAGTGAAACAAGAAACAATAAAACCCCCTTAACATGAATACATCAAGAGCCAAAAACAAAAAGTACACAGTGAAGCACCTAGATACAATCTAATCTCCACAGGCTCTCAAGCTCTCCAAAAACAAAAACGCGCCCCCTAAGATATACAATCTCAATCTACTCCCCCTTTTTGTGACAAAATGCCAAAAAACAAATCAAAATCCATCATCAAAAGGAGGCGGCGAAGACGAACGTCTAAGAAGCGCCAAGTCTGCTTGCAAAGCACGGATTTCGTCCAGAATGTCCACCAAAATCTAACCATGAGCCGCCTGAATGGTCACGATAGACTCCAACAAACGACAAATGTCAAAGTCATCCGAAGTAGATGGCGGAGGAACATCAGCAGCAGCATCTCCGACAGGATCAGCAGACTCCTCACTAGAAGGAACACCTATAGAAGAAGAAGGAGGAATGGTACCAAAAAACTCAGCTCGAGGGCATTTAGAGCGCTCTCTCATCTGAGCAACCCACTGCTTAAGGAAAGTGGCACCTATGGGAGCGATAACATGGACGGGCTCAGACATGGAGAAGTCGGACAAACCTAAAAACAACAAAATCCTATGAATGAAAATAGGATGAAAAAGAGCATGAGTAGTAGAGGAACTCCTATACACTTTGTTCAAAGAACGAAGAAACAGATGAGGAAAACTAATAGAAGCATCAGTAACCAGAGCATACAAAAATGCACATCACTCCAAAGGAATGGTGTGCAGATGCGAAATAGGCCACAAGGAATGACACGCTATCCTAAAGATAAGATAGGTAGACTCGATGAGCTCAGTAGAAGTGATCTGAGGATCAGAACCCCACCGGATAGAAGTACTAGTGATGTATGACATGATGTCGTCTAAGAAAGAAGACACATCATAGGAGTAAACAGGATGCTGAACAAGAGGCACCCCAAGAGCATTAGCCACTACCGAAGGAGTAATGGTATACTCATTACCACGAATCCAACTCTTCATAAAAGTGCCAGAATCATAGGAGTGAACAGAGAGGTTCGAATAGAACTCTCTAATCAAGATGGCTAGAAGAGGAGCATCAAAATCCAAAAGAGACAACCAGCCTCGAAGCTCAAAGTTTGCCCTAATGGCAGGATCAATCTCATTTAACAGAACCCTACGCTTAGCCTAAATCTTCCTCCTAGTGTTAAGGGTCTCAAAGGTCTCTTGGTGCTTCTCACTCAAGAACAGAACACTAAATTTTCTAGAAGGTAGTGTCGTGGCTATGGTTGAATTTCCACTCAGTCAATCATATATCACAAAAGCCATCTAGAGTAGGCCTAAAAGCCAAAGCAATAGTATGATTGTGCCAAAGTGCAGAACAAGTCCATCAAGAGCTCTAAAGAAGCAAAAAAGAATACTTGACCACTAGAGTGGTCGAGAGTGCA
Organism: Castanea crenata; assembly: GCA_020976635.1. NCBI lineage: Eukaryota > Viridiplantae > Streptophyta > Magnoliopsida > Fagales > Fagaceae > Castanea > Castanea crenata. The sequence continues at coordinate 47,698 of JAGHPS010000997.1, forward strand.
AAGTTGATTAGGCAAGTTGCAGGAGGTGCAATCACCTGCTAACGTTACTAGTACAAAATCAGTCTCCTCCACAGTAAACAAACCAATTAGAATCAACCACGTGTATTTGTTCCACCTTTTCAACCAATCCAAAGTCATCCTCTCTATCACCTTAATTACCATGTTCTTCAACTTGAATCAAACCATTTCTTCTCATAGGTGCATTAACATTACTGGAACCTGCATTTTTTATGTCTCAACACTTGATTTACAATGAGAATTATGGCCAATTTACTTGGGTGATCAGCAAGCGATGAAAGCCACTAGGACAGTTGTAAGAACTGGTGTTAAGAGCGTATAATTAGAAGCTTTGATACTCCCAATTCAATTCCTAGTTATTGCCATGGCTTACTGATATAGCAAAGAAACCACAAACTGACAGTTTTTTCTATGCTGCCATACCTTTTAAGTCAATAAAACCCTTGCAAAGAAGGAAAGCATGGTATGAACTATAAGATTACATGGATCCAACAGTAGAATTACTTAGGAGGAAAACAAAAGGACATCTATCAAACCATTTAATTCATGCAGTACATGGAGTAGAAGAAGCCAATCTTTTAAAAGGGGTGAACCAATGAATTACAATGTGTTAGATCGCCTAAGTAATTAAAAGACTTTCTTTCCGCATTCAAAACCCAATAATCTCTTTTTTTTCCCACTACATAATTATATGGTATAATACAAGAAGGAATGATTAACCTAATAAACAATTGAGAATTCGTTCAGATGAATATTGTCAAAAGCATTTCCGGTGAACAATGGAAGGTCCTGTTTCATCATAGTCTGCCTTGGTTATATGCTGATTTTGGGAAAAGACAACTTTGGCAAGTATTGCAATAGAACTCTTTAATATACATCAAGCTGCAACTTTTCCACCATTTAACTAACAAAGTCTGGTTTTGAGTAATATTTGTCACATAAATATCTTAGGTTATCAAAATTTACATTTGTTACAATTGATTTCCAGGTGTCATAGAATCATTTCAATAGTTGCAACATTGTAAAATGCTAACATAGAAGCATTTGAGCGTACTTTTTTTATAAACTAAACTCTCAAAGGAAGGAACAGAAGTAGAGGTGGATGTCCTATTTGCTCTAGTCTTCCTAGGCATGGTGCTAGAGAAAGAAACAGAGACACAAGAGAAAGAACAAAAACAAAACACAAGGGCAGAGTACACAAAAAAAAAAACTAAATGATGCATGAACAAATAAATGTCATGATGCATGCTCTAATGCAATGACAACAAGTTCAAATTTGGAAGTTGAGAAACACAAAATTGGCTTGAGCATAGAGTTTAAAACAAAAAAAAAAACTCTAAAATTTTCAAAAACCACTTGTAGAAATTTTACTCAATTGACCAATTGATCATCACATAAAGTAGAAAAGAGTTTATAATGATCAATTACATCAAATCAACACGCCAATTTCATCAATCCAACTTAAATTGAACAAAATCCCCAATTCGGAACAAAAACAAGCCCTAGAATTTTCAATTCTTCATAAAACACCAAATTGATCATATTAAACATTATGGATCACGATTATAGCATTATAGGAAAAAAACCCATCAATCAATTTCAGAAAATAAGGCTTGAATTATCAAAAATCACAAAAATTTCTTAGTCCGAAAATATCTCTTAAAATGCATGAATTTATGCATGTAACATGAAATAAATTGCAAAAGGAAGGGTATAAAGGTCTTACAGGCCTTTGGAGAGAAAAACCTTGCAAAAATAATGGAGAAAAACGACGAAAAATTGATGGAAGCCTTAACCGGTTCGTATAGAGAGAGAAAAGTTGAAAAACTTTTTGAAAAGTGAATGAACGCATGAAAAGAAAACTCTTTTAAAAAAGTCTCTATACGATTTTCGCTCAATCGAAAAACAGATTCGATCGGTCAAAAATGGTTTGATTGATCAAAAACCAATCGAGCACCGATCGAAACAGACAATGGCTGATCAAAAATTTAATCGCAATTTCTATCGATCGAAAAACATGCTCGACCGGTCAAAATTCTGGAAAACTCAGTTTTGAAAAAATAAAACATATTTATGCAGAAACTCCTCAAAGTATTGAATTTTATGAATAAAATGCATGAGTATGAGATGAAATGCTTTTAAAAAACACAAGTTTTGAACCCAGTTTCCCAAAAATATAGATTTTCGAACATTTTCCTTGAATTCTCAAGCATCAAAATGATTTTGCAAAATTCTCAAGGCATTTTCAAACTCGGTTGGTTAGACCAAAAACACACACAATAACATGTACAAAGTTTAACAAAGAGAAACTTGTGTAGTGTGTGCAACTAGCAAAGGCTTGAGAAACATGTGAGGTGATATGTAATTAAAAATCAACCACAAAGTCTTCAAAATTCATCACAAAGAAAGTAAAAGAGACTATCACCTAAAGAGTTACATCATATAACTCTCACATTTCCTAGATCATAAGCTTGCAATCATGTAAGTTTCTTAAGTTTGTACCACTTAATGTACACACAGATTTTAAGATTTTCAGAAACTTATTAAATAAAAACCGAGATAACGTACACACCAATTTTATGTATTTGATTTTTGCATTAAGTCCAATAATGTACACACCAATTTTAAGCAATTAACCCGAGGCTACACCTTATATTCTTTTTGTGCATGTGCTACACTTTCTCGAGCATAAGATCTTATGATATGCACTAAGGTGTTCATAATTGGCTAATGAACAGTGGTGAGATGGTTATTTATGCCTTTCTCAAAAGGGTCAAGTCCGTCAGTCAAAGACTTGTGACTTCAAGATCACAACAAAGTAGTTAAAAACTACAAACATCTTCCCACTCAACATGCACTACAAAGCTTTAACTAGTAAAGTGCAAGAAATAAGCTCATCTAAACTAAACAGAGTACATGGACATGTTATGTGAAAATAAATTGACCAACCTTGTTTTTTAAAAAAACCAAGAAAATAAATGCAAAACACATTTTGCTTCCCCTTTTCCTTTTTTTTTTTTATGAAAAATAACACACACATCTTAGAATGAAATGCATGAATGTTATGCAATGCAAATCCTAAAAAAAAGGTCACAAAGAGTATCTATATATATATAATAGACGAAGCTGAGAGAAAGTTGGTTCCTACATTTAAGGACGTGTTGACAAATAGGATAACTGCCTATTTAAAATTTAGACACGTATACAATTTTTTTTTAAAAAGCCGTACGGTATAATGGTTGGATTTTTAACCCTGCCACGTCTACAATTTATTCTTTAAAACAACCGTACGGTACACCGTTTTGGGAGAGTCATATAAAAACACAAACACGCTTATAAAAAACAAACACACACCCAAAAACCCAAACGCCATATTTCCCGATCAAAAGTTCAGAGTCACTCTGACCTCCATCTTTTCTCTAAAACTCCATATACAGGCAGATCATAACAGTGTTTTCCAACCAACAAACATAATCTTCCTCTCATCAAACGTTTCTTTTTTTTTTTGTTTCGTGTCTTATTGCTTGCATGTTCCATTCCAAACCAACAAACGGAGGAAAAAAGAAAATCCAAAAGGAAGCGCAACAGTCGATTCAGATGCTATCCCATTCCTTCTCTGCAACAACAGACATTTCAGAAGGTAGGCATGCTTTTTTTTTAATTCAATTTCCGTTTCAAATTGTATAAAACTATTCGCAGATCCTTCTTTGACAATTCACACCTGTTTCTCTTCTATTTTCTCCCAATTTGGGTGATTTACCAGAGGACTGCATGGCTCTGATTCTGGGAATTGAAGTTGCCCTCAAATTATGAAGTTCTTCTTCGGAAAGTGTTCGATGATTCTACTAAGGTATTGCTCTCTCTATCTCTGTGTGTGTGTTTGTTTTCTGTTTGGGTGCTGAGAAAGTGTGTGACAATTAAAAGTTTTGAGTTTTTAGATATGGTTTTTCATTGGTTGTGATGGGGTTTTCGTTTATTAGGAAATAAATATGACCCTGTGATGGGGTTTTCGTATATTGGGTTTTGAGAAAATGAGGGAAAGAAAATAAATTTTAATTTAGAAATCTTAGATTTTATTTTAATTAATTGAGAGGGGAATAAAATTATTTGGTTTTGTTATGATAAAGTTTTGGTTCCTCCCTGATATGGTTCTCTGGCTTATGGTGCTACCTGAGTGGTTATCCCTAAAATCTTCCCAATAGGCTGTTTACCAATATATCTTGCAGTATTCTAGACCAACTATGCTACGTATGACAAATTTTTGTTGCCTGAAGGGATTCATTAATTTCTCAGTAAATCAAAATGATCAACTCAAGCAAGCCCTTTAAAATTTGAGAAAAAAAAAATTCTGATGTTATAGTATATGGTAGTTATTGTAGTGGTTTCCAATGGGTTTACTGTTATTCTCCACTTCTTGGTGAGTCTTATGATTTTGTAATTTTTATAGACTTAAAGTAGGAGGCAGACTGCATTTAAAATTCTTATCCATCTAAACTGAATAAGAATGATTACTGCATAACCATTCATTTTAAATACTCTCATTTTCTGTTTTTGCGGAGGTGATTTTGTAGATTTTCATGCCAATATTTCCTATCTAAGAACAAACAATATACATTGTGGATTAGGTTTGGATTAAATACCCCTTATCCACATGTCTGAACATTGTTTATGTTGTTTTAGAAGATTCTTTTTAATTTTAAAATTTATTTACTTTTAAACTAAGTTTTTTCCATTATACTGTCCTTGGTTATATTGTAAATAAATAAATAAACGTTGTAGGAATTATTGTTCTTTAGATAGTATAACTATAATTGATATACAAAATATTAGTTATTCTATACCTGCAATTTAGGAGATGCTGCCATGTAGGAAAAAACCATTTAAAAACAATCACAACGCAAAATCTGAAACAATGCAGCCCAAAACCATTAGTGCCCATTTTCTATTTCTTCTATCTGAAACAATGCAGCCCAAAACCCTCCAATCCGTCTTCTGTTTCTTCTTCATTGCCCAACTCTTAAATAAACCCTTCAAAACCTCATAAATCTCTCCTTAGACCCTTCCTCTGCATCTCCAACTTCCCCAACCACCACTTGTTTTCCATTCCCAAGATTCTGCCTCTTAAACCATTTACAAGGTTTAGGTTGGCATTCACAATGTCTTGAGTATTTGTGGTATACACTATTTTTGGCATGCCAACAAATTGGCGATTGAGATGGATGAAGTTTCAAGGACTAAGTTTCATTAGGGAGACACTATGTTGTATTTGCTTAATGGGTTTTGGCCAGAATTATATCGACGTTGGGTAGACGATATAGTGTGTTGGCTTTTGTTTTCGATTTTGCTATTACTCTTGCTTTGACTCTGTGTGCTGTTCGGTTTCATTGGGGTTGCTCTGCACTACGTTTCTGTTTAGTTGCATTGCTCTGTGTTGCTTTTGCTTTTCTGCCATTTGCTCTCTACAATTCTCATGTTACCCTATGTGGGTTCAATCCCTTTTGTTTTGTATTTTAAGTTTTTTATTTTTTATTTTATTTAAGAAGAGTAAACTAAAAGTATTGTTAAGTTATTTTATGTCATCTTATTTGTACATATTGCCATGAATTTTTTTAGAAAATTACATTGTAAATAAAGTTGGATTGTTTCTTCAATTAGAAGTAAAAATAAATTGATTTGCTGGGAAATTCTATTGTAAATAAAGCTGGATTGTTTCTTCAAGATTGCTGGCTTTTGTAAGTTGGGTCCATCATATTAACAAATCTGATTTTTTTTTTTTTTCATTAATCCTTCTTTTGATGCTATGGATTACCTCCACTTTTGGATGATTCTGAATCACATTATGTGAAAGTTTGGTTTGAAAATGTTGCTGATAAAAGGGGTTGGTAGTATTCCCCCTCCCCCCCTGGTATTGAGTCCATTTTTTAAGGCTTTTCTACTGGAATAAGCATTAGTTTTGTTTTTATATTAATGTATATTTTTATACTTTTTGGTATCATTTTGTTATTTAGCATTGGAGTATTTTTTGTTAAGATAGAAGCAGGATTAATTTATGATTGTGTACAAAATTTGTGAGGACTTTCTTAGTGGCATCTCCTCCACTATAGAGTTATGTACATTTTTTTGTATGTACCCTTGGTCTGTTTGATTGGGAGCCTTTTATTCTGGTTTTTCATGGGTTTGAAAGGTGGTCTGGTCTGGTAATAGTCACATTGTTAATTGGCTTATAGTATGCATTTTAGAGTTTGATAGGCTTCATATTTTGGATGATGTATGTCACATTGTTGGGCTCTTTTGCTTTAATGAAAATTTGGAATTTGTTTTGGGGATAATAAAAAAAAAAATCATATCTGCAATATTTCATTATGCAGCACTGATGCTTGAGGTGGTAGATAATTTGCAGTTGGTTCATTGTGATAACTTTTTATTTCTCCCTCCAATCTTTCTCTTATCATTTGTTTTTTCTTCCTCAGGCCAAAGCTGATTGATTGTGTTATGTGGAATCAGGTTCCATGTGCTTTTCCATCTTGCAAGTTCCTAGATGCAGAATCTCCACATTAGCTACTTTTTGGAGGGAAAGCTTCACAGTTTAAGCAGGACTGACAAAAAACAGTTCTGGCTTTAGGCTACTTGGTTGTAATATCTATGGGCTTGAGAGAGGTTACAAAAGGAAATGGACTCGAAGTCCTGTATTTACAAATGCAGAGGAAGGAAATAAAACCACCCAGCAAAGCAAATCGAGCAACATTGAGCATAAAATTTTAGATTGAGTGGTTTCAAAAAGTGATACATTTAATGTAAATAAGACACAGATTAGTCAATTCCACAATACTGAATACTATGAATCATATGATTCACTTCCTATAGATTATTGAAATAAAACAAAAAAAATATATGATTACACAAGAGAGAAATATAAGAGAAAAATCGATTACCTTCAAAAGAATAAGGTATGATTGTTTTTATTGTGTGTCTTAGTGTTTTGGATTTGAGTACTTATAGATGATTTACTTTTATTTATTAATTTTATGAATAGATGATTACATAATAATGGGTTGTTAATAGATTTTCTCTGTATCATTGCAGCTTATTGGGGATTGTGAGCTTTTTTTTTTTTTTTTTTCGCAATTGAAATTTAGGGCCAAGATTAAGATTCGATGTCATTTTTATGGGTAATGACTTATGAATTGGTTTGGTTTTAGAATTTGAGATTCCCATCTACCATTGACTATGCATTTTATTTGTTGTTGGTGGAATTTTGTTTTGTTTATATGTTGTGGCTTGATTATTCATTACAGCTTTTTCTTTTTTCTTTTGTGATTAAAAGGTTGGATTCAATGTTCCTTTTAAGGGTTATATATTGGTTTGGTTTTGGAATTTGAGATTCCAATGTACTATTAATTATGCATTATTATATGACTAATATTTTCCTGACTTTCTATTTCATAAACCTGTAGCCATTTTTCTCTTTTAAACTTTTTGGTTGTAAAATTTTCTCTAATCTCATGGTTTAATTCATTGCGGTACCTAGGAATGGTGGATTGGTATTTGAAATTGCCTTGCAAGTTTTAGTTCGGTGTGATTCATTGTGGTTCTTAGGAATGGCAGATTTGCTATTTGAAATTGTCATGTAATTTTAAGTTGCATAAAGTCAGATTCTTTTTTCTTTCTTTTTTTGTAGTTTTTTTTGTAATCTCTCATAGTAGGGAAGTACACACATGAAGTAATTTGAAGAAATTACTTTATAAAATTTTTAGGGGATATTGGACACTTCTTTATGAGATTTCAAACGACCCCGCACATTGTGCGGGTTAAACGCTAGTAACAATAAAGCACAAGGACCATGTCAGAAAGACTCACTTAGATTGAGCCTTTTACATCCAAAGTCTTTTAGATGCACCTTCAGCAATGGAGTTCTTATTCATATTAGAATGGTTTCCAACTCCAGAATTGGAATAAAGGTTTAGAGCTTTTACCAACTCACCAATAAGTACCATAGGATTATGTGCTTGAGGCACAGGCACTTTTGGTTTGTTTGCTCTCTTAGCAGCTTGAAGCTTGTAACAGTTTGGACGAATGTGCCCAGACTTTCCACAAAAATGGCATACCCAAGTAGACTTCTCATATGTCCTGTTCCTAAAAAGGGTAGACTCCTTAGGTTTAGACTATTTCAGATCAACTCTAATCTTCTTGGTAGGAGAAACTTCTATGGGTTTGACAACCTCACGCACAGGGGGTTTGACAAGCTCACTCACAAGCTCACTCACAGAGGGTTCAGAAGAAGATGAAGGAACAAAGATTGTGGAATTTGGTGTAGACATATTGATGCTCTCTACAAAACCTAACTCAATTTTGTCAGAAGGAGACTTTTGAACACTCAACATCTGATCAAGTTTGGAACTAGCAGATCTATTTGTTTGTTCTCTAGCAACAGATAGTTCATGTTCCAAAGATTTAACTTTATCAAGCAAAAACATGTTCTCAATCTTCACATTATTCAAAAGTTCAGTAGTATCAAACAAATTCACAAGCAAATTTTTCTTATCAAGCTCAAGAGATGCAATTTTCTTTAAGTCTAATTCAACATTCATAGCATCCTTTGCAGCAACTTTGCAAAGTTTATTGTAGGCTTCTTGAAGATCTGCATCCTCAGAAAGTTCCCCATCAGAAGGGTTCTCTTCAACAGTCACACTTTCATTGACTACAGCAGTAATAGTAAAAGCAATGAAGTTTCCATCCTCGTCACAACCAGACTCATCATCAGAAACTTCATCATCACTAAGGGTTACAACCATAGCCTTACCCTTAGACCTCAAGAAAGTTGGACATTCTGATTTCACATGACCATACCCTTGACATCAAAAACATTGAGGACCCATAGAATTATTTGAAGATTGACCTACTTTTTCTCTAGGTTTATCTATTTTGTTAACCTTAGTGGGATCATTCTTCTTAAAATTTCTAGGTTCATCAGTGTTTTTACCTCTTGCCATTCTGTTACTATTTCTAAGGAAATTCCTAAAGTTCTTGGCAAGATAAGCAATCTCTGTAGCAGAGAGATCATCATCAAATCCACCAACCTCAACATCATCAACAGACTTAAGAGCCATTGATTTGGATTTGCTCGTTTTGGGTAGGTCTAACTCATAGGACTGAAGAGATCCTACAAGTTCATCAACAAGAATAGAGTCCACATCCTTGCTTTCAGTGATGATAGTCACTTTGGGTCTAAAATCTTCAGTCAAAGATCGAAGAATCTTCCTAACAATTTTAGGTTGATCATAGATTTCACCCAAATTGTAAGCAAAATTAACAATGTCATTTAGCTTTGCATAGAATTCATCAAAAGATTCATCATCAGACATCCTAATGCTTTCAAATCTAGTTGTTAATTGTTGCAACTTATTTATCTTAATTGCCTTTGTGCCTTCATGCACAGTCTGAAGGATATTCCAAGCAGTGTGAGCAACCTCAACATTAGAGATTTTCTTAAATTCCTCTATAGAAACAGCATTAAAAATAGCATTCAAAGTTTTGCTATTGAAAGCTGCTGCTTCTTTCTGTGAAGTTTGCCACTCACTCACAAGAGTAGTGGGCTTCTCCCATCCGTATTCAACGGAATTCCAGACTCTCTCATCAATGAATTTCAGGAAAGTTTTCATCCTTACTTTCCAGTAAGTATAATTATTCCCATCAAAGTGAGGAGGAATAACAAGAGAGTGTCCGTGTTTTATGACAAACAGGGGTCAAGGATCAGCTCAGAGATCAAAAGATCTACACACAAAAGCAACCCGCTCTGATACCACTTGTAGAGTTAAACCAGAATTGGATTAACATAGTTAACAAGCCAAGTTATTACTTAGTCTAAATTCCAGATCTAGGTTAACACAATCATATAATCATATCAATACAAAGTGCAGAATATATAAAACACAAAGATATGATGACCTAGGAAAACTAAACTGGTAAAAAACCTGGGGAGGATTTAAACTAGCTATCCTCAAGGTAAACCTGAATCCATTATGAAAGAATCGAGTGTACAATAGCGACTTAGACCACTAACATCCTATTGCTATCCACCAGTAGAACAAACTAACATGACCACATGCAAACTCTGAGACCACGAACTCCTTCTTTCTTAGATTCTCCAGCAAGTACAAGCACCCCCGCTTGTGTATCTTTAAGCTCTTATGGCAGCAACTGAACGATCATCAAGCTCTCGAAGAAATCTCATTCTTGATAATCCCAAGCTTGTGTAAAGGCAAGCACTTCTCAGATCTCACAAGAGATTCACACAAACAGCAATATGAGCAACCTCAAAAACGTGACTAGGGTTTGCCTTTTATACCTAGGACAAAATATAAAACACTACACGTCATATGGGCTTAGGGCTGAGTTGGAAAATCTGCAAAAAAAAAAAAAACAATTTGCATGACTTTCGATCGGTCGAGTCTAATTCTCAATCGATCGAGTCAGGCAGAAATGCACAGTAACTTCTGCAGTTAACTCGATTCCAATTTTACATAAATCACATACTTTGAGTAAGTCCAAAACACAACTAGACACCTATTTTGATCATGATTTGCTAACAATACATATTAGAGTTCTAATACATTAGTTCCTAAGTACTTAGAAACTAACAGAAACTTTAGGTTATAGGCTTTAACCCCATTCCCCTCGATGGGTAGTTTACTTGCTCTCCACTCAAACAACTAATTACGGATCCATTTTGTAATTTGGAATCATTTCCAATTGAGAGCAACTGCCACATGGTAATATGTCTTTGATAACTTTATCAAGACCTACCATTACTATGTGTACTACCGAGTCACTTAATTGGTAATTACACATTTAGAAAAATGTAGCATATTTCTCATGTCATTATTTTGTTTCTCAATCAAAACCTCTTTAAATAAGCCACATTCTTTTAAATAAGACACTCACATTTAAAGAATTTTAAAAAGGTTATTTGATCTTTCTATAATTCATAGTGTCTTATAAATTTTCTTTGAAGTTAGAGGTTACATAATATTAAAATAGCAAAGGAACTCTTCCTTTTAATATATCCAACACCCTTCACACGTGGAAATATTTTACCTTTAATTCCTCCCTTTGACTGAACAAGCTCACATGACTTAAAAATATTAAAATTCTTACAAGCCTATCCGGTCAAAGTCTAGACTCCTTTTCATATGTAACATACTAAAGCCACTTTCTCCAGAAAAGCAACAAAGAAGAAAGTTGAAAGAGACATATACATAAATATAAAGAATCCAAAAGCTAATAAAATATCTAGATATTTATATCAAAACACACCCCACATATATATATATATATATATATATATATATATAAAAGTAAACTTTACCATACATGTACGTACAGGCTAGCTGAATACACATTAATAATATAAGTCATCTCTTTATCACACACCTACCATACTTAAATTATTGCAAACCAAATTCACACTTGTAATAATTCAAATTTACTCTATATTAATTTTGAACAGTCCATTGCACATATAACTACTTCCCACGTACATGCTATTCTTTGTGAGTACAAACTTGTCAGATTCAATAACCAATTTGAAACCATTCTTACTCAAAAGTGAGCAAAAAACAAGATTTTTACGAAGATCTGGCATATGCAACACATCATTCAAAGTAAGATTCTTGCCTGAAGTCATCTTCAATATTACCTTTCTTTTTCCTACAACCTTAGAAGTTGAGGAATTCCCCATGAATATTTTTTCTCCATTGTCCACAGGATGGTATGAAGAAAATAAATTCTGATCCATACATACATGGCGAGTAGAACCAGTGTCCATCCACCATTCCTTGGTATCTCCTCCTACCAAGTTCACTTCAAAAAGGTCTATATCATATACATCTTTAGAAAGATCTTCCACTTCAGTAATGTTGGCTTGAAAACCTTTCTTGGTCCCTTGATCTTTACGCTTATGGCAGTCCTTAGCATGATACCCCATCTTCTCACACACATAGCATTTTTCGTTGAACTTTGTAAAGTTACACCCACTAGTTCCTTGACTTGAGCTTTCACCAGAATACTTCCTTTTATTTTTATTATGCTCCACAATATTTGCTTTAGATTCCATGTAGTGATTCCCTACGACTTTTTCTGTAGAGCGATTGTCTTCCTTAATTCTCAATCTTACAATCAAGTCTTCTAGCCACATCTTCTTGTGCTTATGCTTCAGATAATTTTTGAAATCTTTCCAAAATAGAGGCAGTTTCTCAATGATAGTAGACACTTGAAATAATTCACTTATAGACATACCCTCGGCATGTATTTCATGTAAGATTACCTGAAGCTCTTGCACTTGACTAAGCACAGTTTTAGAATCCACCATTTTGTAGTCCAGAAGTTTGCCCACAATGAACTTTTTAGTTCCAGCATCTTCTGTCTTGTATTTCTTATCCAAGAAATTCCACAATTCTTTTACTGTCTTGATTGGACTATACACACTATACAATGTGTTGTCCAATCCATTCAGAATATAGTTTCTGCAAAGGAAGTCAGCATGTTTTCATGATTCCACAGCAGCAACCACTTGACTATCTGTCTCATTTTCTTTGAGATTTGGAGCATTCTCATACAAGAATTTTGTCAAATTTAAAGTTGTGAGATAGAACAGTATTTTTTGTTGCCATCTCTTGAACTCAGTACCATTAAATTTTTTTAGCTTTTTTCCATGATTAGCAAAAATAATAATAAGAGCAACAATAGGCACAATATCATTTTACATTTCTATCAAAATAAAACTCTATCGGGTTAAATCCTCCAAATATTAATTTATATTGATTTATATTACACGACAACTAAAATATAAAACAACCAAACAGTATAGAACACGGCATCAAAAAACACGTTAAAGTAAAGTCATATAAAACAAAAAAGTCATCTAGCTTTAGAGCAATGTCAGAATATACAAACAACCTTGGTAATAAAAGAGTTTAACACAGTTACCAAAGAACTGCAGACAAAAATCAAAGGAAACATGAACATGTTCAACTGACGGCACTTAGATGATAAGACAAAACAAAACAAAACCTATGAACTAGGATGTTCGGCTCCTTGTCTGCTATCCCATATATTATATTGTATATATATTTTTATATTAGCGTTGATCATTCCTTTTCACATAGCGTTGATCTTTCCTTTTTATATTAAACAAAAGATATTTATGAGAGAGAACACTATTGCATAAATAAGTTGCACAGTCAAACAAATATTAAAGAATACAAATATCTCATAATAATTTATATAAACAAACTGATAATACGAAGAAAATTAGTAGGTAGATGTTTCGGATTCGAACGGACTATTTGTTCTTTTAATGGTCTAAAAAAAAAGAATCAAAGGTGACCAGGTCATTGGCCAAAAATCCTCCGATGACAAAATTAGTTTTCTTTCTATATTTTTTGAGTTTCAACTTTTTGGGAAAAGTAAAACGTACATTTTTTTGGTCTGAATGAGTATTTATATAATGTTCTGAGAACAGTTATTGGGTTTATAACTTCCCCTAGATTTGAGGAGGTGCGAGGGTTCAAGGATAACTTCCACAACCGTTTAGGAGTTATATTTTCTCATATAACGGTTACGCGTATGTTACGGAGTGTTGACATGTACTCAGGAATTTTTCGAAGTGTAAAGGGCTCGTCCAGGGGTCCTTTTGTTGTGTATACCTTGCTTCTAAAGGAGGTTGTTCCTCTTGTGGACGAACCCCTTCAGGACAAGGTTGATAGCTTCCCTAGGACAAGTAGATGCGGTTGTGCCAAATTTGACTATGGGTGTGTTTTCGTCTATAGACGACCATGGACGTTAGCCTCATCCTGATGCTTTCTTTTGGATGACGTGGATAACCATGGACGGTCTGGAATACTTTATTTTTCTTCATTCCTCATCACAAACTATCCTTCAAAACAAAATTACAGACACTAATAAATTATTATAAAAAAGAAGAAAGGAAAACCAACAACGACACCAATTTCAATCAAACACGTAACCCACATAATCAAAGATACAAGTACACGACGGATACAAACTGGTTTTCTAAGATTCGCGCAGAGAGTCTACTATTATCAACTCAGAGTTTTAGAACAAACACAAATTCCTTTCACTGTTAAATAATAAAAATAAATTAAAAATAAATTTTAAAAATCTGCTTTAAGACTTTTAGGTATATATCGATAATTTATTTTTGTGATAAAGCAAAAGGAACACATCACAGATCTAAGAAAAAACAATAACACAAATAGATGTACAAGACAACAGCAACAAACAAACACTATATATATATATATATATATATATATATCAAGAGAAATCTACACATAATTAAAAACTCACAGACTAGATGCGTGAATGATGAACAAATCAGATCAAGTCTTGTGTTTGACACAATTTTCTTAAATCAGATTTCACCCCTCACACAATCACCGTGGTGCTTTGAGACTCACGGACGTCTGCCTCTAAGGATAAAATGATCTACAGCATGGAAACGAAATACACAAGGTCATGCTCTGCGAACTACTCAATGTCTCTTGCTCTCTCTTTGATACAATGAATGCACAAAAATTCTCACTGGAGAGTTTTTCTAAAAAATAGTTTTATGAACGAGGGACAATGCAAAATTATACGTTATTGAACAGGTACTCTGTTGCAGTAATAACTGTTGTTCACAGACTAACTGATTTAAAAATTAAAATAATAAAATATTAATATTTGGATAAGTAGGCCTAGTCTACATATGCCAAAAGCTCAACCCAATATCTAACTCATAAACATATAAACTCATATATTATCTATTTTCTTTTCTGAATAGGACTCATAATTTTTACTTTTTAAATAGCATTTTTAAATAAGTATAAAAATATTAATTTTTTATTAACTCCTTCCTATTTTTCCAACATATTTAAGGGGAAGTGCCTTCCATCGTTATCCCATCTTTCACTGTAAAATTAATCTCTATTGTCATTTGCTATGACAATGATCAAGTTCCCAGGTGGAGGGTTCCTGAAACTTCTTCATGCATTTTTAATGCTTTTAGTGCACTTGAGTCCAGCCCTTGGATTCATTTCAGGGGCTGGAGTTGGAGATGCTAACAACATCAGGTGCCTAGAGGGGGAGAGACAAGCGCTCCTTGAGTTCAAAAAAGGCCTCGTTGATGACTCTGGCAGTCTCTCTTCGTGGGGGAGGAAGAAGAATTGCTGTGATTGGGAAGGAATTCACTGCAGCAACCAAACAAGCCATGTACTTGAGCTAAAGCTTGCTGATTATGGTTTGCAAGGTATGATTATTAGTCCTTCCCTACTTGAGTTGCCTTATTTGACTTTTCTGGATCTCAGTGGCAATGATTTTAATGGAAGCCATATCCCAAAGTCCATTGGTTCTCTCAGTAGCCTAAAGCACCTTAATCTCTATGATGCCAATTTCAGTGGCCCAATTCCATATCAGCTTGGAAACCTTTTGAGTTTGCAATATCTTGATCTCCACGGTAATGGCTTTATAATTATTGAAAACCTTCAATGGTTGTCTCATCTGTCTTCAATAGAAAACCTTGACCTAAGTTTTACAAATCTTAGTGTGGTCAATAATTGGTTGGTAGTTGTAAGTCATCTCCCTAATTTAAAATCACTCAATATGTCGGGGTGTAATCTTCCTCCAATGAGTCTTTCATATTTTTCCCATATCGATTATTTGAAGTTTTTTACTTCTCTCGAAATTCTAGAACTTTATGGCAATCAACTTAAAGGTGGCATTCCAACATTTTTGGGGGGTATATGTACTTTAATTAAATTGGATTTGTCGGAAAACAATCTTAATGTAAAACTCGTTGATGTTATCAATAATTTGTCTGGATGTGCAAAGGACTCATTAGAGAGTTTGGATTTATCAAGTAATCAACTTACAGGATCATTGCCTAATTTTGCAATATTTCCTTCTTTGAAAGAAATATATCTTAGATCCAACAATATAAACGGGACTGTTCCTAGAAGCATAGGAAACCTAACTAAGCTTGAGCATTTGGATATTTCTTCCAATTCTTTTCGAGGAGTGATTTCTGTAGATCATTTCTCAAATCTCTCCAAATTACAATTTTTGTTCTTATACAATAATTCTCTTGCTTTGGAAGTTAGTCTCAATAGGATTCCCCCTTTCCAATTGGACCGGCTATCTTTGAGTTCTTGCAAGTTAGGGCCTAGATTTCCAAACTGGATCCGAACTCAAAGGAAAGTTTCATACCTTGGGATCTCCCACACAAATATATCAGATACCATCCCAGCAGATTGGTTTGCGGACCTGCCTCATACTTTGGAAATTATGGATCTTTCTAGCAACCAAATGCATGGTAGGTTACCAAAAGTGTCAACAAAGAGATTGAATGGTCTTGCAATATTATTGAGTGATAACCGTATAAAGGGTCCACTGCCACTTTTTTCAGCTAATCTCACGATTTTGAATCTCTCTAAAAATCAGTTTTCAGGGTCAATTTCATCTATTTGTACAATCAATGGTCGGTCGTTAACTTACCTAGACCTATCTGATAACCTATTATCTGGACAACTTCCTCATTGTTTTATGCATTGGGGTGAACTAGTTGTTCTGAATTTGGCTGGCAATAGTTTCTTTGGAGAAGTTCCAAGTTCTTTGGGCTCACTATCTAAGCTTGAAACGTTGATGCTAGATAGCAATAATTTCTCTGGGGACGTACCTTCGTCAATGAAAAATTGTAGTTCCTTGAAAGTGATAGAATTGGGAGACAATAAATTCTCTGGAAACGTACCAGAATGGATTGGGGAAGGCTTGCCACATTTGATTGTTCTTATCCTACGTTCCAATAAGTTGGATGGAAGCATACCATTGAATTTATGTTGGTTGAAAAATTTACAAATATTGGACCTCTCTCTAAATGATATATCGGGAACTATACCACACTGCATCAATAATTTTACTGCCATGGCTCAGAAAGGGGACTCCTCCAATTATATCATTGATAGTTTTTGTACTTTTTCATCTCATAACAATGTTTTATATGTAGTACGATATGTTGATACTGCCACGGTTGTATCGAAAGGAAGGAAGGATGAGTATCGTGAGCTACTTGGACTACTAAAAGTGATTGACCTTTCAAACAACAAATTGACTGGGAAACTTCCAAGTGAGATCTCGAGCCTTTTAGAGTTGTATACATTGAACGTATCTGGAAACAATTTAATTGGAGAAATCCCCCATTTGATTGGTCAATTGAAGAAGCTAGAAACACTTGATTTGTCAAGGAATCAGTTTTCAGGCGAAATCCCATCGAGCATGTCAGAGTTAAGCTTTTTGAACCACCTAAACCTTTCATACAACCATTTATCTGGGAAAATTCCTTCAAGCACTCAACTCCAAAGCTTTAAAGCATCTGATTTTGCTGGAAACCCTGGACTTTACGGGCTTCCACTTTCACAGAAGTGCTGGACAAGTGAACAAACACCAAACCAAAGTGAAGATGGTGAGGGATATAGAGATGAGTTTTGGATATGGTTTTATGGCGCAGCAGGATTTGGATTTGTTGTAGGTATTTTCGGTGTTTGTGGTTCCTTGTTGCTAAAGGATTCATGGAGACATGCCTCTTTCTTGTTATTGGAGAACATGATGGATTGCCTCTACGTGACAATGGCTGTGAACATGGCAAGACTGTGGAGGACGTTTCAAAGGCCCGGATGAGCACTTCGTCTATGGTATAACGTGTGTTTCAATTTTAATTTTTTTCTCTCACCATTTTTTTATTATGACTCTCATGCCAAGATTCAAGAAGCACCAATTGCTGATGATTTTCTTATTTGAAATTGCATGATCAGGTTGCATAGCTGTGCTGAAGGAAATAAGCGTACGTAACATGTATGGTAAATTTCACTTTTCTTGAAGTAGTTCTTCTATTGAATCTGGGCTGATAGCTTTCTCTTTCCTTGGTGCTTAGGTCAGGAGTTGCATGCTTCTTCTGCTGCTCACGCAAATTACGGTATCGGGAGCCGTTTGTAACATTTGTGTGGGTGTGCCTTGTGTGTCTATATGCTTCTTTTTATCGTACTCTCTCTGACTAGTGCCGTTATTATCCGCTATGTTTTCAATTATGCAACTCAATTTGCAAAGAGATCATGTGTAATTTGAATTTAGTTAATGTTTGAGTGTTACCATCTTGGGCTATTTGTACTATTAACTTTGCTGTGGTTATTTGTGGCTCCTCTCTCAGAGGCATTTGGACATTGTTGAATGGTGCTAATAACACGTCTATTGTTATTGAATATTGAGTGCAACTTGTTACATTACAGCTTCTCACACTAGCTAACACTACAAGAAACATGACTTGTTTCAACCCACTTTTTCCAAGGGTTCACTAAAAATGGTTGAAACAAACGCTAACAAACTGGCATGCTAAGTATACTCTGACTAATTTTATTGCAATGGTCATCAAAACCCTTGAAATAAACTAAAAAACTAAAATCCCAGGTAATTGCTGCCTCCAAATTTTACATTCTTTAACAAAATCCTAACACAACCCTTAAATAAAAGATATCCAAATGTTTCAAAACCCTCGAAATAAAGTCTCTCTCTCTCAAAAACTCAGAATTCAGAAAAACCAATTTTTGAATAAAATCTTTGCTCACTCTCTTAGAAAACCCATTTTCATTTTGTTCAACCATCCTCCCTAAAAAACTCTCTCTCTCTCTCTCTCGAACTTTCAAAAGCTTTCAGGAACAAGGCCATCAACAGCAAAAACACAAATACCATCAAATTTCTCTGCAGTTATGGTGGGAAAATCCTCCCTCGCTACACCGACGGCACTGTTCGTTACGCCGGTGGCCTGACACGTGTCCTCGCCGTCGATCGCTCTATTTCTTTCACACGTTTGCGTGCTCTTCCATTTTCAGATTCGATTTTAGTGAATTCGTTTGGTTTTTTGTGAATAATTAATCATTTTTTTTTTCTTCTTGTTGTTACAGAGTTGATGATGAAGCTCGGAGAGTTCTGTGGCTCATCGGTGAATCTTCGGTGTCAATTGCCGATCGGCGACTTGGAAACCCTAATTTCGATCACGTCCGACAATAGGTTAAGGCTCGATCGTAGGCGATCCTATCTCCGGCGACGACCTGCCGTTGATGGTCAGAGCTTTCTCCTCCACCCTTTTGTCTGATTACAGGTCTCTCTCTCTCTCTCTCTCTCTCGCTCTCTCTGTGTGTGTTTGTTTCCCGAGAAAAAAAAATTGAATTTGGAAATTACCTAGTAGAACTTTAATTACGGACAATCGCACTTTATAATCAATTTTTCTGTCTTTCAACTTCAATTATGGACAATCGCATTTGAATTTCTTTAGCAGAAATTTACATCTGACCATATTTTCCTTGTTTATGTGATCAGATTCAATTTTCTTTTAGAAAATCCATAGAATTATTTTTCGTTACTTCATACTCTGTTTCATCATTTGCACTGTATGTGTGCGTCGTTTTTGTGTTCAATGTGTGGTGTGTGTGATTGTTGCAGTCGGTTGACTGAGGTTGAGGTTGAGGTTGGGTTTAGTTATGGGAAATTTTCTAAGCGCAGGCTTTTTGGGTTCTCACTTGGTTGGACATAGAAGACATGCTCATAGGCTACGAATGAATTAATAGAAATTGCATCAATTCATCTAGTGGATGCTAGCTCATATTAAGTGAATTTATGTAATTAGATTATAAAGTCAAGAAGTATAGCGGTGAGTTAGAAGAATTTCTAGGGTTCTATATAATATATATTCAAGTTATATGGTTTATTGAATATCTGTCTATAATATATTTTCAGTTATATGGTTTGATTGAAAATTATAAGTTTTATTTTAGGGGAATGAAAATTATAAGTTGAAGACGTATTCGTGATAGGAATTCCTAGGATCAATGGTCTGAACTCATATGAATGAAAGGTTGGAAAAGAGTTAATTCCCACTCCACACGCTTCAAGGGTTGTTATTGAAATAGCGAAATCTGACATCTGATAATTGGACATGTTGGATTGTTTATATTTGATAATAAGACTTTACAAAGACAGAAGGGACTCAATTCCGTGTAAGTATCCCATTCTGGGACAACTGTTTCACTACATGCAAATTGTAAAAATGTTATGGCTCATCTAAGAAACACGGGTGCGTTTCGGGATTTGGGTGCGGGTGCGGGACTCGGCAATTTTTGAAAAAGTAGGGTGCGGGTGCGGCGATTAAAAAATTATTAAAAATATTTTTATTTATATTTTTAATATATTGCTAAACATACTTTTTTCACATTATATAAACATATACCAAATTTAAGAACAATAGTAAATAATAACTAGAATACAACTTCATTATATAAACATTCCATGATGTTCGAAGTGTGAAGGACTGAAGGTAGAGAGTGGGAGAGACTTGAGAGTTGAGAGCGGGAGAGACTTGAGAGAGCTTGAAGAGGCAGGGGCTGGGCAGTGGGCGGCTGAGAGTACAGAAAAAAAATGAAGAGAGGTTTGGCTGCTGTGCTGGACGAGTGATCTGTGAGGGTTTCAGAAAATATGAAGAAAGCTTAAGGGTTTTAACAAGTTTTTCACAAAACGCAGCCGTTTGGCTTTTTTTTTTTTTTTTTTTTTTTGGGCTAAGTAAAACGGTGCGTTTCGCCCCTGTTCCTTTTTTTTTTTTTTTGAATTTCGGCCGGTACCGGCCGATTTCTGCCGATTTCGGCCGTATCGGCCGGTATCGGCCGAAACCTCCGGAATCGCCCGATACGGACCGATTCAGGCCGAAACGGCGCGCGTCGGCCCGATTTCGCGCGCGTCGGCCCGAATCGGCGCCGTATCGGCGCGAATCGAGCCGAAGAAAATATTATTTTATTGCCGGACGCGGCACGGACGCGCAGGCAGCGGCGTCGCCGCGTCCGGCCGCGTCCGACGCGGGTGCGGCGGCTGAAACGCCGCACCCGTGCTTCATAGTGGCTCATAGTGTTAGGGACTAGCTTGAGTGTGAGTGAATTGATGGATTATTCTAATTATTTGTTCACTATTTACAGTGGGGACATGGAGTCGAAAACAATTGATAGATGAGTTGTCCACGGCTCTTTTTCAAGTGGTCTCAATTGCCTTGGCGTCTTAGGTGATACTCATTAGAGAGTGGCATATCTTTAGCACTAATGGGGGGGGGGGGGGGGGGGAATGAGTCATTTGGATCATTCCACATGTATTGTGAAGATTTTTTGTAAAAATGTAAAAATGTTGCATTATTAACCTATTATGGTGATATTGTTGCAGAATGAGAACCGCACCTTGTGGAAGTTGGGTACATTGCCCCCAGGTCTAATCACATTTTACTCAACAACAAAGCCATTGGACAAGTCATGGCATGTTCTGGGACTTGGTTACAATCCAAGCATTAGTGCAGATGAGATCCGCAACGCTGCGGTGGTGCACTTTAATGGGAATATGAAGCCATGGCTTGACATTGCCATAACTCAGTTTCGGCCACTTTGGACAAAGTACGTTGATTATGAAATGGAGTTTATCCAGGCTTGTAATTTTGGGCTCTAAATTAATAGTCATAGTTAAAGCCTCTATTCAAGGAATTGGGGTATGCTGGTTCTGCAGTAGCTTTCATCTGATTAGTTATATTGCCATTACCCATACATAAACCAAGTCTTTCTGTTTAGCACGAAAGAAAGTTTGCTTTCTGTCCAAGTGTAACATACTTCTTTGCTATATCAGTCTTAGAATTCTTCTTTTTGTATTTATAGGAGTAATTAATGTGGCAAATGTTCATTAAGAAGATTGTTGGAATACTGTTACAGTATTTAAGTTGGCTTTAGCTCTATATTTCACCCTTAAAATTGTAGTGACTTTTATTATTATTATCAGTAGTTTAAAGGTAACTATTAACTGACATCTTCAGTTTCCTTGTCATATGGTAAATGTTAGGGGGATATTTAGTTGCAGAATAGTAGCATCTAGAACCCCCAAATTTCTTACTTGAATTTTCTGTTCCGTTTTTTAAGAGAGCATTTTACTACTTGAATTGCAAGGAAAGAGGGCAAAAGAAAAAACAGATATATTGTCCATTTTATTTTTTTGAGTGATCTGATGCTGTTGTACTTTTGGTTAGATTGTTTGTGACATCATTCTTCCTTCTTCTGTGTCAACGTATTTACTTTTGGATAGAGTTTTAGAACAGTTGTGAACATGATTTTTAAGACACAATTGACATGATGTGAGTAAT
Organism: Castanea crenata; assembly: GCA_020976635.1. Classification (NCBI taxonomy): domain Eukaryota; kingdom Viridiplantae; phylum Streptophyta; class Magnoliopsida; order Fagales; family Fagaceae; genus Castanea; species Castanea crenata. The sequence goes on from JAGHPS010000997.1 coordinate 69,977, forward strand.
TAAGTCTTTTCCCTTTCTTTTTGTTCTTTTATCCCTTAATATTTTTATTGGTGTATATCTTTACTGTAATAAAGAAGTCCGCTACAATATGGAGTATGTTTAATTTTAGAAGGTGCTTATGTTTTTATGGTCTTATTAAGCCTATGATTGAATTTGTTATAGGTTGCTTATGATTGTTTCTGTTCCCTTTCAATTCTTTCTCCCAAAAGTTCTTTGCTTTGAGCATGACACCGAAAAATTGCTCTGGTGTTTTATTTCACTTACTGGTTGTAGTTCTCTTCTTCATAGTGGTTTGAGCATCATATATATTAACCACTTGAGGATGTCTTCTTTTATTTTGAGAAAGACTAATGATTACTACTTGCTAGCCAAAAAATTGTTTTGTTTTGTTACCGTTTTCAGGAACTAGTTTACGAGTACTTACTTCAACTGTTCAGCAACAGTTGCCATCTGTGCTAAAGTTAAATGAACTTAAGATGATATATTGAGCTTGATCATGGAAACTAGAAATATGTTGTATTAGATTATAGAATCACAAACTTTTTGAACGACTCTGTGATTTGAAGCTGAGGCATTCATGGTTTCAATGTGGGCTTCCCATCCTGTATACAAGTTTTTAGTCCTATGATAGATTTATTGGGTCTTATATATAATTATTGGGTCTTTTCTCTGAATACTAACTAGATGTAAGAGTAATGGGGCATCAAAGTAAGGTAAAGCGATTGTTGGGGTGGCATCCATGAGTGCAAGTAGAGGAGGGGTAGGCTAGTAATTGCACCATAATGAGGTAGTAGGAACCATTTAAATTAAATGTGCATTCTTGTTTTGTTTTTCATTTTTTATATAAGTACTCCCATTTTTGGTTTCTGTAAGATGCTGAAAGTGTTGAAATCTAAAAAAGAAAAGGGGAGTGGAGGGGGAGGAGTGACATCCAAGTAGCTGAGCATGTAGAAGCATAGAAGACTAAACATACTAGATAGTTCCATCTTGTTCAATATGCATAAACTATAGGGAATGACCTATCTGATTTCATGCAATCTTGACTTGACAGAGAGTGGAGTAGTGATATAGAATTCATGCAGCCCAAGATCTAAGAAGCGACTCCAAGAATCTGAACCTGAAATGGAGCCCAATTCTCTTCAAATTAGGAAATTTGGACTGATGCAGTAGAGAGGAATTAATTTCTCATTTAAACTTTCATCCCCAAAGCAATTTTAATAGCAGGCAGTCAAGGTCAGAAGAAAAACAAGACAAACTACAGAAGAAAGGAAACTGCACATATACAGCAAAAGGATTACTAACCATGTCATCTCAGAATTTCCCAAACCAAGTTGTGGTTGAGCAACGTAACCAGGGAACGCCATGCCAACAGCAGGAACTCCAACACCACCAGGATGCTGGCCTCCAAGAATCTGAACCTGAAATGCAGCCCAATTCTCTTCAAATTGCTCTGCTGAAAGATGGATGTCATCAACAGTTCCTGATGTGGATGGAGGATTTGAACCTAAAATGGAGTCCACATTGCGAAGACGTGCAATTGAAGCCAAAAAGACCCAGCTACTGAATCTGCTACAAGTGGTATGTCAGCTTAGTTTATGTTCCAAATTAGTTCTTCAGTTACCTGATTTGGTGTTGGTGTTAATTATTGTAGGACAAGATGTGTTAGTAACCACATCTTATTGTTGAGAAATGCTGAAATTATTGAAGTGGATTGAAAAAAAAGAATGTATTTTTCAAAATTTTGTAACTTCAATTTGATATTTAAGCTTTGGTTCCTAATAGTTGCAATTGGGTGACATTTTTCTTTTGATATCTATTTGCACTAATATGCTTCTTCAATATGGTAGTTTCAACATGAATATATATATATATATATATATATATATATATATATATATATTGTGCATGATTGTGGTTTTTTTTTTTAAATAAAATAAATCTTATTTTGAGGGTCAAGAGACCCCTTAAATAACTTTATTTATCCAGGGTTGTAAATATAAATCTTTTAAACCTTGGTAAAAGGTTATTTAAGGGTCTCTTAACCCTCAAAATAAGATTAGAGCACTTGTTTTGAGGGTCATGAAGGCTCTCAAAATTCCCTTTTCGACGGTATATGTTTCAAAGGTTATCAAGGGTCAGTTGGACTCTTCAAATAACTTATTTCAAGGTTTTTTAATACTTTTTTTAGGGGTTTTGACCCTTGAAAAAAGTCTGATTTGTTGTAGTGTAACTCCTTCAACATGAAACAGTGACAGAAAGGGGAATTCGTTTTAAGGGAGCCAAAGCATAAAACCAAAAAAAAATTATCATTCAAAAATAAGAAATACACTTAAATTAAAATCTAATCTATATATACATAAAAATAAAACTAGTAAAACTATTCTATATCTGAATGTTTTTTTGTTGCTAAAAGTGGACTAAAATATACATATACTTCTAAAAAAGTAAAAAAAAAAAAAAAAATTAAAAAGTTTTAAAAAATTGTACATAAATAAAAATAAATGAAAAACTAAGTATTAACTAAATAAAAGATAATAAATAGCTGCTTTTTAATATATTTCAACTTAATCATTTACAAATATTAAAATGAATATGATGTTCTTTTGTATTATTGAATTCATCTATCATTATTCTGTATTAAATTCGTAACAAATTTTCCTTTCGAAGTAAACAATCAAACAGTTTGTATTAATATAATCTTTCATTTTATTGCCGAAAATTAATTATACTCTATAAACAAATTGAAAACTTATTGATCTTCTAGTCTTACTAGCCATTGATTTTTATTTTTTTGCGGTCTGTATGTTGAACTAGATTATGCTAATAATGGTGAATTTTCACTTCAATGGTAGTCTCTTCATGATTTTGTGAATTCTTTTGGATAAAGCTTGTTTACTAATTAACAAATAATTATAATCAATTCTAAAAAAAGATTCACTTGTCTTTCAAAAATCTAGAATTGAGTACAAGAAAATATATTATATTATAGTAAAACTTAGGTATAGTACTTAAATGCTTTTCTTTGAGTTTCCCTATTAAGATTTTGCCATATGAATTTTTTTGATGGAATTGAAGTGTATTTTTTAGTTAAGCAACCATATGTAGCTGAATCTTAATAGAGGAACCTAAAATACATCTAAGGTACTGTACCTAAGTTTTGTCCATTATATTATATGATCACTAAGTCAATGATTTGATTCTTGTTGTTTAGATTTATATATTGCAATACAAAAAGAAAATCTAATCAATAATTATGCTCAGTTTTAAAGTCATTTAAGTGATGGCTTAAATAAAAGGGGTAAATAAACATCCAAATAATCCTTTAGGTGGAGTTCGAAAATATGGTAGCATCCAAATTCTAAAGTCCCGCAAATAAGCCAATCACCAAAATGTTATATAAAACATATTTATAATCTATACGAGCTTTACATTTATTCTTAGTGGATATTTTTTTTGATAGGATTTATTTATTTTTTTATAAATAAAAAAAATGTTTTTCTTATTTTTATTTGAAAAGGAAGCCACTGGCGACATATATGAACAAGGTGATAACTTTAACTTGGTTGTTTTTCTATTAAAAAAAAAGCTTTAACTTTTATAAAAAATAATAATAATAATAAGAATCGGTTTTTAGGAAACTGGTTTTTAATTTTGGAGGAGCGAAGGGAATATTTTGAACCAAAAATTGTCATTAATTAACTATATAGGACAAAACTTAGATACAGTTTTTTAAATGCACCTTAGGTATCTCTTCTAAAATTCAGCCACTTGCCAGACTAAATAACTCAATTAACAGTGTTAACAGAATCCGTTTATCTGTCTCTTTCTTTTCAATTTTGTTTTCAGTTTCCCAAGATGTTAGAGAACCCATGAGCAAAACCCAACCTCTTTAGCTTTTCAATCTCTCAGACTTCTAAATTTTTAAAGAAATCAAGATTTTAGAAGAATGAAAAGGCTGACCTTTTTCTTTTTCTTTTTTAAATTTGATAAACTTCAATATATTAAGCTAAAAACAAAATACAAGATGGGCCAACTTCCATACAAACTTCAGCTAGTCAGGGAGGAAGATTGGCCGAATTAAAAAAACAAGAGCCTTTGGTAGTAAGAGCAAACTTTGCTGCAGAATGTGCAGCAGAGTTGCAAACTCTTCTTGCCCAAACAAAACAGCAAGAAGAAAAGGAAAAAGCTATCAAGGCATTGCGTTGTCAACTAAAGGATTTTTGCTTCTTGTCTGCGGCTAGGGACATAGTTAGAGAAGCAGAGAACTTGAACGGACAATGAACAATTTCATGTAATCATAGATCTATGAACGACCATACCCAAAAACCCCATGTTTGGAATCCAACCAAAACCATCATGTCCTAACAACCAAAACAAACCTAACCCCCAAACCCACATAAAATCAAACGAGGAGAGGAAAAAAGATAAATTAAAGGAAAACTAAAGAACAAACAAAGAAAGAGAGGAGGAGGACGATCGGCGGCCACCGCATACTGGTGTGCTTCCGATGGTTGCAGAGCTCATGGGTTTCAGGCTTTTAGCCTTGGGGGCCTAGACTAGATTTCAGTGGGAAGAAAAAACCCAAAAGAGACCATGAGAGTGGCTAACGGTGGCCTGCTGTGGCCGCCCTTGACAGCAGCCATGGAGATCCGATGGTGGAGAGATCTTCAAGTTTGAGATGAGAGTGAGATGATGGAGGGATATAGTTAACAGAATTAGAGGGAGGGTATTAACACCGTTAGCTAAATTATTTTAATAAGACAGATGGTTGAATTTTAAAAAGGATACCTAAAGTACTGTATATAAGGTACTGTATCTAAGTTTTGCCCTTATGATAATAAGTTACTTTCCACATAATTTATAACTATGATTAATCTTGTTAATACAAGCTTCATTTATTTTGATCCTTAAGGCATTGTCCTCGATTTAATTGGTGTTTAAATATTTTCTTAGGCTTCGATCCATTTTACTCAATTTAATTGTTGTTTAAAATATTTACTTAGGCTTCGATCCATTTTACTGTATAAAGTAATCAACCCATCTATCTGGTCACTGTTTAGATTACTTAGGAATCGATATTTATTCTTTGCAATGGAACTTAGAATAATCATGTATTACTTTGCTTCCTATGATTCAATGGCATTATATTTCACTTAGAACTTAACTTTCATACTTGTCGGAGAGACTCAACGTTGGCAAAACTGCTCAGTTTTGTATTTTTTATTTTTAAAAAAATGTTAAGAGTTTGGAAACTATTTTGCAAATTTTTTTACAAACTACCAATATGATGAGTGATTATTAAGAGATAAAAAAATAAAATTAAAAACTAAAAAGTAATGGTGAGGGAAAGGCTAGGTAAAAATGAGTATAAAATTATCACAATCAATAGTTGTAGAAGTATTTATGTTCATAGCATTACTCTTTTTGTCCCAAAAAATTACATTTTTGGTCCTAACTCTGTATGTTTCAGTTTCAATGTTAAACAACTCCCAGTCCCACCAATAATCCCGATATCATGAGGTGAATAGTTTTATTTATTAAAATAAATTGAAAATCCCAGCGACATCATTTGGACAAGTTGGGCATGAGAGATGAAAGTAGGGATATAAAAGGAAAAAGAGGAAAAAGTTGAACCGAAAGTTGAAATTAACTTGTGTTTTCTTAGCAAGTTCTGCAAAGTTTTCCTTGACTTGTTTGACACTTCTACCGTTTAAACTACTCCCCACCCAAGCGACAGCACTTGGAAAATTTGCATTTGGACGCAAAAGATAAAAGTAGGCAAGGGATCAAAAAGAAAGGAAGAAAAAAGGCAAGGGAGACCGTATGAAAAAAAAAATTGAGAGGAAAATGTTGAACCCAAAGTTGAAAGTTGTGTTTCTCTTCGGTTGCTAATTTTCCTTTATCATGATTGATTGATGGAGCATATGTGGAATATAAAAAATAGTATACAGAATGCAACGTTCTTTACATGTGAACATACATGTGCCTTGAATATGTAGACTTAAATAGTTGACCTAACAGGGACAATGGATCTTGGTTGAAACCAAAATAATGGACAATTTTTTTTTTAGGGCACAAATCATGGACAATTATGTTGTCCATAATTTTGTGTCCATTATTTTAGTCTCAATCAAGGATAAGATTACGTTAGAATTAATGTTATACAAATGCAACAGTTAAGGCATGCTAAAACCAAAGAAAGTATAGGGGAAAAGTAAAATTTCACATCTGCATAACACTTCTGTTTTGAGCTGTGTTGCATTCCA